>CAXITT010001030.1:115865-143734 GCA_964033795.1 Lymnaea stagnalis
GTTGAGGCGACAACACTAGACACATTTGTGTCTATTGCCTCAAGCCTTCAAACCCCTAGTGCATAATTTCCTCATCACCAACAGTAACAGAAACATTGCAAATCCCATCTACATGCATAGGAGCCAAAATGATCAATAAATTGATCGTGGGCCCTTAAGATATAGAAGAAGAAGAAGAAGAACTTAACTTAAAATATGGCTTACCCCCCTTTTATATTTAACTATTTGCTCTCCAGAATGTAGAACATGGCTTTTCAAAGAAATGCCTATTAGCAAAAAATCAGCCGCGGGGTGTCTGAAAAAAAAAAAAAAAAAAAATAAAACACAAATATTTGTTGCAGTTTTTTGTAAAATTAAAAATAAAAGCAACCAAAAGGTGTTGAAAACGTAAAAAAGTAGGACACATTTTTTAAAGTGGTCAATATTTCTAAAATTGTTATATTTTTTTAAAATGATCTTTTGAGAAAAGTTAATGTTTAAGAACTATTCCTTATCATCAAGAATACATAACATGCCATTATTACACGTGTTTGCCATTGTAGTCAAAATCTTATCATTGTTAACCGTATTATCAAAACGCAATTGATTGCTTTCTTGGAAAACACAAATCTGTGCTCTATTCAGTCGCTTGAACCTACAGTTATAGTCTATAGGTAGCCAGTTTTGGTATGTTGAGAGGATCATTTTGTAACGTTCTGCAAATTACATTTATTTGAATGTCAAAATACGAGTTCTCCAAATGACATGTGAATGTCCAATTACGAGTTCTCCAAATGTCATTTATTTGAATGTCAAAATACATATGAAGTAAAACAATTGTTTTAGTGAGGGGTCGTGTTACGTCATGATGTCCTACATGCAATGCGGGATCACCAAGTGCACACAGTCGCGCCCCCCCCCTTCCCCCGTCTGTCCTGCGTGTGGAAGCATGCACGAGACGCGAACAATTTAATAGCAGGCACCTGAGAAAACGTGTGGTCAAGTCCCATGTCGACCCCAGCTCGACGCCTACACCATCCCAGTACTGTGGACTCGAGATTACCTCTGGAGCCCCTTGGCGTTTGGTTCAATTGCCTCGGTCAGGTGTGAGAGTCGTGGAGCTGGTGAGGGTGAATTAGCACCAGGCCCCCCTAGTGACTAGGCCACGGTAGCACTTTGATTTTCTTGTTGTTTAAATGAGAGATGGGATGGTTTTGTTGATGGTCTCGTGGTAGCGATAGACGAGGCACGGGGGGAAACCCGTGTAAACTGTGTACCGTCCGCTTTGGCAAGTGATAAAACACGAAATCAGACAGCGAACTCCGGGCCTAGACCTCAACATTTTTCTACTTTTGGCCACACCCAGGGCAAAGACCTCAACATTGTTCTACTTTTGGCCATACACATTGCATATACCTCAACATGATTCTACTTTTGGCCACACTCAAGGAAAAGACCTCAACATAATTCTTTTGGCCACACTCAGGGCCTAGACCTCAACATTGTTCTACTTTAGGCCATACTCGGGTCAAAGACCTCAACATAATTCTACTTTTGGCCACACTCATGGCATAGACCTCAAGATGTCCCTAAATATTTACAAAACTGTAGCAAGAGGTTCGTTTCGAATATAAAAATTAACAATTAGGAATGTTACTACACGTTACGATCGATGTATATTAATAAGTTGATTATGGATTTAAAAAAACAACAAGCAACTACATGTTATAATGTGTCATGGGATAATCAAGTTACTAGAGCTCAGGTTTCCAGTCCATGGGAGGTGACCTCAAATGGGGTTGCGAAAGGATTTGCTTAGGAGTTGCTTGTGAAACAAATAGACCAGCAGTCTGAGAGAAGTAATGATTTTTAAATAGTTTATTTAAACGAGTGTAAGCCAGATTTACAGGGATCCCGAGTGAGAAAACCTTTGATGGGTTACAACAGCTCCACACGCGCATTTTGTTGTGACCGGTGAAATAAGCGCCCGCAGACCCTGGAATCTGGCCTCAGAAAACCCGGAAACCATCGATTGAAAACAAAGAGCTGCTAAAGGCCAACGATCTCATTGATTTGTCACTAGGACTCGCTGAAGGTTTTTACTCTTCTTTGGGAACCGTTTCAAGACTGCCAAAAAAATGGACAACCCGTCTTCTTAATTAATAACTTGACTGTCTTTGTAGGAGTATATATACATATATATATTAAGGTTTACATACGAATTAAAATTCATGATCGTTCTTTATTTGGAGCCTGTGTACGGCACAAATTGAAATATCCGGATGTTCAGTTATCTGGACTCGTATTTTGAGACCAACACCTTACGTCCGGTGGCAGCGGAAAGAATCATCACGAGTCTCATCAAATTTAAGTCAAATCGAATACTCCAGTTTATTCAAGCCTCGGGTGTACATCAGAGTCAAAATACAATCAGCTTGACCGATACAGTATCCACGATGAATGGGAGTATTAACTACGGGTATCAATAACGACGGTATCACTCAAAAGAGTTACCCTTGATGGAGATTTTATCCTATCCTAGAAAGTGAAAAATGAGGCTATTTTGCCTTGCCCTTGCACGATTCGAACACGGTGAGGCATAATTTATGCTAACTGGCTGTTATTAAATATACGATCTCCCGCCTTGAAATGGTTTTGGCGCCCCCTGTGCGCCAACCGATGTTTTGAAGCATGTATTGTCTCCTCGTAGCCGTGATATCTCCGAGTTTTTTTTTTTATTAAGTCTTTTTCATCGGCAACGAGACAACAATGGTGGATTCAGCGGGACGGGAGACTGCTTGGCGAGCGGGAATTACCACACCGGTCAGTGGTCGCGCAGCTGAGAGCTGGGGGTCTCGGTTTAGTTTTACGGATGGTCAGCTCACTGCGTTTCTCATCACGGACGACTCGGCCCACCGTGAGAATGGCAGCTTTGGTTGCTGTTTGTCATATCTGGGGAAATGTTTGGCGCCTGGTCCAAGTTTTGTTTTGTTTGGTTTGGTTAATGTGGTTTACGTTACACGTGGCTTGGCATTCTTAGAGTGATACGTTGTGTCCGATGTCAGGATTGGTGAAGTTTTACTCATTAATATTTAAAATTGAAGTGAAAGTATTAAGTTAATATTTTTGAAAGGATTGGCCAAGTTTTGAACCAAATCCATGAGTGTATCAAAAAGTAACAAACAAAAAAAATCATATGCGGAGATGTCCCGTGAGGTCACTTTGGGGGGTGATTTGCAAATTACGTCATGCTTAGGGAGGTCGAGAATTTGTGACAATTGTGACAGGGCGGGGGGGTTACAAAAATTGACGTCACAAAATAAAAAAATCAATAATTTTCTGATTTTTAAAAATCTTTATTTAATTCATTTAAAAACATTAATTTGAAGTTGAAATTGCCTCTGGTATTATAGGTACCGTGAAACACAGTCGCGCACACCTTCTGCTTGACCCCTTCGGGGGTCGAACGACCCTAACACAGGGGTCGCCTAAGACCATCGGAAACATATTTTTATCAAGTAGCAACGAAAATAATGTTATGGTTGGCGCGGGGGGGGGGGGGGTCACCACACCATGAGGGAACGGTATTAAAGGATCGCGGGATTAGGAAGGTTGAGAACCACTGATCTAGATGGATTTATTTGTTTGGTGGTATACATATAGTAATATTTTTATCAAGTAGCAACGAAAATAATGTTATGGTTGGCGCGGGGGGGGGTGTCACCACACCATGATGGAACTGTATTAAAGGATCGCGGGATTAGGAAGGTTGAGAACCACTGATCTAGATGGATTTATTTGTTTGGTGGTATACATATAGTGATTGAAAGTATGCTATTTACAAAATAATGTAAAATGAATCGTTTGGAACTTTTTATAATTATTTACTTTCATTAATTAATTAATTTTTTTTTGCTTATTTACGATACATTTTTTGCGCGTCTGGTGAAATATTCAAAATCTCGTTCTCTAAGCTAATATTGTCTCTCTAGTCTCCTTTTAACACAGTCTGGCATTTACGTGTGTGGACTCTACCAGCACCCCATTCCACTCGGACAGCTTATAGAGGGATGAGAACGTCACTAATCGATAGGGCCAGACAGGCCACAAAGTCCCCGTACACCGCCCGCAGAATAAACACGCAGGACATATTTATATACACGGTCCCGAGGCCGGTACTATCGCAACCACGGACCGCACTCCCAAGACAGTTGAGCTCCCCTAGCAGGTAGCCGCCCTACCCCGCCACCCTCTTCCGGTCTCTCAGGTGGTTGCCAGACGGATGTTTTCCCTGGCACCGGATGGTCAGCGCTACTGTTCACTGGCTAGTTCCGCTTGTCCTTGACCCAGTCTTCGAGGCGGAGCAGGCGTCTCGTCAGGGTCGCATGTGTTCTAATTTAAATCATTTCCTGGGTCCGGATATATAGACCGGTCTCTATCGCGCCATCGCTAATTTGTGGATGTGTGGGAAATGTGTGGTAGAGAGGGGGGGTGGTTTTATTTAAGGGTGGGTCGGGGGGAGCTACTTGTGTTACCAGCCCTTGGGTGGCTGGTTCGCTTCCTTTTGGTTGTTGTGGATAAATTGCTCAGTCCTGCTGAAATGAAAAAGTGGGGAAACCAAAGCGCAGAATTTCTCTTACTGGACTTGGAAACTTCCCTGTAGATTTTTAAATAAAGGCAAAATCGAAGCTGCATTCGAGAATGGTAGCTGGTAGTGATCTGCAGCCCAGGTCCAGTGGATTTGATCTCTAAGCACATGGCACAAAATAAGTAAACCAATTTAAACTCTCTTTGAGAGGTTTGTAATTGTATCCATTATTATATACCAGAGCGTTTGTGTTTAAAAAAAAAAGTCTGTATTGGATCCTTCTGAAAGTCGTAATATGCATGCTTAATGTGGAACCCATTAAAACAAAAAAACATATTTTTTAGGTTGTTGAGTGAAGTATGCGTCCAACAAGGACGTCTCACTGTTACCCTGAGCTATCCCTTTGGGGATCCCATGTGGTACACAGGCGACCCTTGAACTTGACATAGTTTGTCAACCCAATTTTGGGAGTCATATTGTGCTGTTGTTATCTCCCCAATTCCTCCTCTTGTTGTTTGTCTTACTGTCAACACCAATTAACTTTTCCTTGTCTCGACGCGACCGTTGCTTCTCTTGATGTACTTGATTTTGTTACTTTGATATCAACATTGTTAGTATAACTAATTTGATTATTGTTGAACTGCTCTAGCGGTGGCCCCCCCCTTTTTTTTCTCGTTAATTGGTTTTCATCGCCTTGTTACGTATTGTTCATTATGTGGGTATTGTATAGTCATTAACTTATTCAAGGGATCGTGCTAGCTATAGCTCCAATCTGAAGGTATAAACTATCGACCTATTTATTATCCCCCCCCCCTCCCCGACAGTACCTTACGTCCCATTGATTTAGTAATTGGAAAATAAATTATCTAAAAAAATCTACGTGTTGTCATGCTAACAAAAGACAACTGATGCTTTTAAATGAAACAAATTCATGCACCAATATACCGAATGTAGCTTATTACACTTACGAATCCCGTAAGTATTGAATCCGTCACGCTGGCGCAACAATGATGAAATTGTAGCTATAACTCATCAGACGAAATGTTTTACAATTGTGAATCGCCTCAAGATGAGTTCAATAGCACTAAATGAACTCTCATTAGACTTTAATTACCGTATTTATTGCCGTATAGCACGCAATTTTTCTCCCCGAAAATAGGGGGGCAAATCACGTGTGCGTGTTATACGCCGATATGATGTTTAGTTTTTTCCCCCTGAAATTTCCTTCTTAAATTGAGGTGCGTGTTATACGCGGTTTGGGGGGGGGGGAGGGAGGGGGGGGGGTTATACGCCAATAAATTTGGTCATTATTTAAGGTTAACTATTTTTTATTTTTATTTTTTTTTAAAAAATATTTTTTTATGATGTTTAGTTTTTTCCCCCTGAAATTTCCTTCTTAAATTGAGGTGCGTGTTATACGCGGTTTGGGGGGGGGGGAGGGGGGGGGGAGTGTTATACGCCAATAAATATGGTCATTATTTAAGGTTAACTATTTTTTATTTTTACTTTTTTTTAAAAAATATTTTTTTACAAAATCCTCTATTGTTGTATGACAGCCATTCATACTTGCCGGTTTGGCTACAATGAAATAGATTGATACTGTTATCCCCGCACTAAATATGAGATTACGTATCCAGTTTTTATTAATGAGAATCTCCGAGATGTGCTGACTTGTGCAGAGTTCAAATGTCCAATACCCACCTTAGAACTGGTTTGTACGCATGCATTGCGATGTGTGTACACCCACATCCACCCACCCTCCCCATATAGGATAACGCAGTTTCAAACAAATTTGATCTGCCCTCCTGACCGTGAAGTCACCAGTCGACCTTTGACCTCAGGCTTAGCCTACCGGAAAAGGCGAATCTTGACTAAACTGTAACCAAATTACTCCTGTGCCCCTTATCCCCTTTACTATCACCTTTCTCCCCCCTGTCCCCCTACCTTTCCCCATTGCCCCCACATATCTAGTGCATGCACTATATCTCATTTTTTTATGCCGCTAACCTCCGTAGCCCCCTATCCTCAATTGCGCATAAACTGAGTTTTTTCCGATTCACCCCCGAGACTCCACGATTTCCATGCCCACGATTGCACCCCCCACCTTTCTCCCCTACCGCCCACACCCCAGTATTCAGCGTTGTTGACCCGACGCTACATTTTTTGGGGGGGGGGGGGGGGGGGGTGCCACGGTCGGCCAACATCTTCACGTAGATCTTAACGCCTTAGATTTCGGGTGTCAAATTTCTCAATAGACTGGCCCCCGCATCGCCTTGAATCAGCTGATTTTACACTCTTCATACACTCGCACCGCATTCTCGCTCTGGGCTTGGGATATCATAATGGATTTAGGAATTCCTGGTCTCGCGGTGGTCTGGGAAACTGATTTAATAGTAGGACGTTTTCAGCCTTGAATCTAAACACTGAATCCAGACGCAGGGTGGGGGTGGGGGGTGGGTGTTTAATGTTGACCAGACACACTCCAGGGCATAGCGGTTTAAGTGAAACTAAAAATTTAGTCGAATAGATCTAAGGGCGGGAGTGTTATCCCTCTAAATGCTGCACTTGCAGAAGGTCTCATTTTTGGCAAGGAGGGTTACTGCTTATGGACATGTCAATGGTATTGTCTTTATTGGCTATCTCGGTGCGTGAGGGTCTTTGTGATTGAGGTTCGTGAATGAGACTGATTGCCACCCCCCCCCCACCCCTTTTTTTTTTCTTTTCTCCCTTCTCCAGGCAAAAAAGACATTTCGTTATTGGTGTCGGTGAAATGGTCTTACTATAATCTTGTTTAACCAACTCACTCAACCGTAATGCATTAAAAAAAATCCCATAGCTCTTCCCTTGGATTTAGCTGTGTGTGGGTGTGTGTGTGTCCAGGAAAATGTTGTGAATCCCCTTGACATGACCGTCAACCCTAAGCTTTATGACTCTTGCCCATTTGAGCGTTACCATCAAAACTACTCGTGCCTGCCAGCAAATTCGGCGATTTAGTATGCATCCCACTTAATGCTCACGACTGACCTTCTTTTATTAACACAGGGGAAGAGAATCCTATTCAATAATCACGGAATGCCTCTTCCTCAGATGCATTCGATGCTAGAATCACGTAGTGTTCTGGTCAAGGTTTTAATGTATTTCGTGAAGACCGTCTTGGGGTTGGTTGCGGAATCGAGTTATAGTATAAGGGGGTCTTTTCACCTTCTTTTTACTGGAGGGTGCTTCTTTATACTTGGGGGGGGGGGTGTGTTCCTCAACGTTGTATTAGAATGGTATATCTAATTTTTTAAGGCCCTCTTGCCCAGTGTCTTCTATAATAGGTCTTAGACCAACCGTGATCTAAAATAAAAACTCATAAGAAATATTTTAATTAAAATAATAAGTTTCATTATGGCCTCGTCTGCTTTGCATAATTAGATAGCATACGTCATTATAAAACAGCCCATGAAATAACCTCTGGGAAAAAAAAAAAACATCGACTCTTCGCTACGTCTCATGGATTCATTTTGCTCGCTATATGTTGGTCATCATAAAAAATTAGATTGGAATTTTTCGTTCCAACATCCTATTGCGAGTTCCTCTGTTAGGTAGCTCTTCAACCGTGACGTACAACTTACATTACAGTAAACCTGAGACTCGATGTACATACCGTGCCACTGTTGACATTATCCTCTCTCTTGTTCTGTCTCATTCACACACTGCTCTGTTTAAACAAAGGTCGTTAGGGGGTAATGTTTGCCAGCGATCCGACGGCGCTGCATTTAATAGATCATACGCTTCACTCCTGGATGGTGCTGCAAATACTGCACGGCGTGTTTGTGAGTGGAAGATCAGCGGACCTACTTCCAGTGTTTGAATTACTGCCGTTTAATGTTGAATGGCTGTTGGATTTGCGGTAACCCGAGAGCGTTAACGAGCCCGGCAAATGGTCGAGGGTACAAACGAGGGCACCAATGTGTGCGCGATCAAAACGTACCGTGATACCTTTCACTGCCACGGGTCGATATTGTATTTGTGGGTCACTAAATTGTTGCACTGCTCCACCTTTCGACTGGACAACAGAACTGTGGATAACCATATGCTGCATGCCCATATGTCATGTTTTGCATTAATGCCGAGACCCATTTCTTTGGTCTTTGATCATAGCAGGGGTTCTTAACCAGGGTTGTCCGCAGCCATTGTGATGCGGGAGCCAGTGTCACGGGGTAGCGGTTAAAAAAAAAAAGAAAAGAAAGAAATCAGGTTTATTTGATTTATATTAGCAATTAATTAATTTATTTTTTTTGGGTGGGGAGGGGGGGGATGTTTCAGGAAATTATTTTTGAAATCGAGATACGGATGCGCAGTATTTCTGAACCAAGAGTCGGTGCGGTGACGCTACAAGGTTAAAAAGCCCATGTCCTTGATTGTACAGTAGAGTGATACATTTTTGCCCTTTTTTTTTTTTGCTGTTTTTTTTTTTTTTTGGTCTGCAGTGACCTTCCAAGGCCTGGAGAGCCCTGTTATAATCATTTGAGGTCAGACCACCGGTGTCAGGTGATCCATAACCTACTCTCAGAATATAGTCAAGGTTTCGATTTTTTGTTTTTTTTTTTTTTTTTTTTTTTTTTTTTTTTTTTTGGTCTGCAGTGACCTTCCAAGGCCTGGAGAGCCCTGTTATAATCATTTGAGGTCAGACCACCGGTGTCAGGTGATCCATAACCTACTCTCAGAATATAGTCAAGGTTTCGTGACGCTTTTCTTTAGTCCGTCATGGTTTGTAGGTCCCCATTACAAGATGTAACTGTCTAGAAGCCTAGACTTCTATAGACACGAGACAGAATCTATGATAAGTTACCCTGGTTTGCTTTGGTAAGTGATACTGTGTTGGATAATGACATATAGACCACCAGCTGCAATCTTGAGAGTCTATGGACTGTGGTGGTCTAGTCTACGGGCCAGTTGTCCTGTCAACTGAGTGTGTTGTCGCTGGACCCGCAGTGTAAACATCATGACCATCCTCAGACGTGACTTTACATGTATTTTGAGCTAGCTGTTTTTTTTTTTTTGTCTGTGTGTGTTTTCATGTACGTCATTCAGGCTGCGTCTAATTGTTTGTGTCACTTATGGTCTTACACATGTGGCCCAGGTACATGCAGTTTATTTATGCATGTTCCGGGCGAGAAGTAGGTGCATTTTCAAATAAACAGGAATACACCGTTATAAAACGAAGTCAGCCTGTCACTTTTAGTCTAACGCAGGGAAAACATACACTCCGATGACTATTCGAGTCGGAAACCAGCAGGGGCTCGAGGTTATGGTTAATTCTTAATCAACCTTGGAACACAGAAGTAAAAAGTTAATGGGATTCTAGTTATTTTATTTTAAGAAAACAATGCATGTGTTCAACAGGGATCCGTGCAAAAAAGAAGAAAAAAAATGTCAACGTAGAAAGAAATATCTACAATTATGGACATCCCTAACTGGTTTACATTGCTCAACTGATGACCTGTTCTTGCATTAGACATTTTGCGGGACAACATCTCTTGTTTATTATTTACGTTACGTTGAAAAGTGCAGCCGACATTTTGTAAAGTGTGTTTATAAAGGAAATCGTTAAGCTTTTTTTTCCCGTGCATCCGTGACCGTAATAAAAGGCAGGGAAGCGGTTTGCTATTTTGATTTAATAATTTTGTGTTCTCTGTTACCGCATGAAACGTACCGTTATGTGGTTCTTGTACATTTAAGATTTGGCTGGTTTGTTGAACAATACGTAGAGTCTAAGGAAGGACTGAACCGTAGAGTCTAAGGAAGGACTGAACCGTAGAGTCTAAGGAAGGACTGAACCGTAGAGTCTAAGGAAGGACTGAACCGTAGAGTCTAAGGAAGGACTGAACCGCAGTATACAAAGAAGAACGATACCAAAACTAGTGATGCTAACCATATGTCATTTAATTATATTATCAAATGTATTTAAAACTTTAAAATCAATTATACAAAAATAAAAACCATTTTAACTTACAGCAAGTGGACAAAGTATAATCCTCGAAAGATATAAATATTAATATACACACACAAAGAATAAAGTCATGTAAGTCACCTATTAATATGTCTTGTGCCTAGGAAATCTCTGAAAAAAATTTCTTCCCGCTGGGAAAGCTACCCGCTTATTTATATGGAGCGAGTTGGAACCCTCCAAAGAAATAAAGATTAGAAATTGCATCACCGATAGCATTCAGAAGAAATTAGAACGTACACGACCTTTCACAATCAAGGGACGGAGGATGTGGTTCGAGCGTTACACATTTAATCGGTGACGTGCCAAAAAAAAAATTAAAAAAAATCAAAACAAAAAGGGTGGTTGTCGGGTAGCGTTAAATGGCATTGCTTGTGATTTAAAACAAAAAACACCCTTGGGCCTAGGATCAACAAACAGGCCATAACACCGCATAATACGATTAACTTTATGTCATAATAGGATATTTTATAATAGGACATAATGTTATTTGGGCATGGTTATCTCAAAAAAGATCAGATATACACCACAGGATTACAAAGCTTGGCAATTTTTTATTTATTTAATGCATCACTCCCACGCAGACTCCATGCAGGTTGTGCTACAATGAATGGATGGGTGATCAACGTCACTAGATAGACACCACATTGGGACCAGTCTTTGGGGGGCCAGTGGGATGATTTACCAAGGAACTGTTTCTTTTCAGAAAAATTTCTCTCAGCATCGCCTCTAATCCCCTCAAGACAGAATCGCTGACTTTCCGTGAGCTCAGTGTTTTCTATATAAAAACGTTTCCGGAAATTTGTTTGAAAGAAATTTCGTCGTCGGAAAATTGATCGACGGAAATTTGATCGAACGGAAATTTCGCATAATGTTGTTTTACTATATAGTAATTAGTATTGTGCGTTCGAAAAGAAATTTAACGCAAAATTTTAACGCATGAACTGAAAAAAAGACTACCAACTTTCCGTTCGATCAAATTTCCGTCGATCAATTTTCTTTCAAACAAATTTCCGTTTGCCATATTTTATAAAACGTCGAACATTGACTTGAAACATTCTTATAAATAGCATATTGGAAAACACCAAGTGCTATTTAATGTATTGTAGTCGGGACCAGGACGTACTGTGTCGTCTCTATTTCACCGACTTTGGGCTATATTTCAGTCCCACATTGCAACCCCTTCCCCCTACTTGTGTAATCCAACTCTTCAACCGGATATAAGTCGTGTGTTAATTACATTCTTTCCTAGAAATAAGGATAGAGCTACAAGATAGGCTACATACCGGACGGGCCACTCCTAATGTGTCTTCAACAACCCGGGGCCCGGAACAGATATTCGAGCGGGAAGGACTGGCGCTGGATTACACTCGGCGAGAATTGAAAAAGATAGTTTGAAGAGAGCGAATGGGGTGTTAAAACGTGAACTCACTTTCCGTCTGTCCAGTAGGACCGGTGTCAGGAATGTCAAAGATTGGGAGGAATGGAATTCTAAAAAAAAAAAAGGAAGGAAAAGAAAAGAGCTAAACATGAGTAACCAATAAATGGGTTCATCGGACACAATTGTTAAGTCAAGGAATGCATTGCTTGCATTGTTCTTATCTTTTCCCCAAATTGACAAACTCCTCCAATGTTCATGAAACTTTAAAAACCAAAAAAAAAACAACAACACACAATAAACAACTTTCTGCACCGCTGTCTCATGCCTTGGACAAACCTGCTGACGTGGCCTCTATCCCCCTGATGACATCCAAGCTTTCGGTTCTCCGTTTGCGCCCCCCCCCCCCGCCCAACCTACCCTTTGTCTTCCACCATTCAAGCGGATGTTTAATTGTACTACCTCCAACATATGTGCAGTCCATACTTTAAATATATCTTCCCTCTCCCATCATTTCTGTCAACATTTTCTCGAAAGCAGTCCTTAACAATTTAGACCATGGTTCATACCTAAACAATTAAGTTAATAAAGTTTTGTCACTTTTTAAAGGTCAATGAAAACCAGCAAGAATCACCAGTTAAGCTAGCTTTAGAACGACTCAGAGGCGTAGCTAGAGTGTTTGGAGTCCGGGGAAAACATTCATTTTTACGCCCCCCCCCTTTTTTTTTTCAAATTTGAATTCTGTAACCCATTATTTTTAAAAATATAATTAAAGCCCATTTGGGCGTCCCTAACTAGCCTGGCGCTCAGGGATATCTGCCCCCCCCACCCTTCGCTCCGCCACTGGAATGACCAGACCTCCCCATGGATCAGCCGAGTTCTAACTTAGCGTTATCAACGCCAAGAGATAACGACAGTTTTTTTTTTTAAATTGCAGATTGGAAGTAGGCTCGCCATTATTAATACCGTACCACACCCACCCCCGAGTGCGTGAATGAAAGCGAGGCTTGAATCCATTCATAAAGTCTCCCGGGGACAGAAGTATTGCCTTACCACTATTGCGTAGTTTCAATAAGGTTTTCATCGACCGTGTAGCGTTAAATGAAATGGGACGAAAGGGTTCTTACCTCGGCGCACGCTGAAGTTGTGATAAAATGTTCTCTGTATGTGTACCTGAGGTGGTTCAATAAGAAACTCCTTACTGTGATAACCTTTATACCAGTGGTTCTCAACCTTCCAAATGCCGCGATCCTTTAATACAGTTCCTGATGATGTGGCGACCCCCCCACCCACAACATTATTTTCGTTGGGCTTCATAGCTGTAAAGTATATGTGTTTCCCGATGGTCCGTGGCGACTGGCGACCCCCTAGGAAAGGGTCCTTCAAACCACAAAGGGCTCGCGACCCACAGGTTAAGAACCGCTGCTTTATACCACAACTCTTCCCTTTAATTCATCTATTTAAACAAAAGTTCGAAGCGGGAATAAGTTTTGGCGATCGGACAAAGAGACCAGCAATATTGCGCATTTGTTGCACAAAACGTCGACAAGTCTTGAGATGTTTAACAGTGGTTCCCAATCCCAAATACCGTAGCGCAAATTTTTGTCCTACTTTGTCAATGTCTTGCCGCGTACACCAAAAAAAAAAAGAAAAGTCAAATATTTACCTGAGCCCCGTCCATGGTTAACGTGTATGGGTAGTAAGTGGGTTATGGAGCCAAGCTTCAGGAATGGGAAAACCCGATAACTTCTGGTGCTGTGTGCGCGCCTCTCGGTTGTGCGTAATAATGTAGACTGAGGGCACATTGCTAATTTTGGATTAGACATTCCGGGTATAATTAAAATGTATAGAGATTACATAAAAGATGCTGTGAGTTCTTTAAAAAGCCAAAAGGCATCCTTTTTTTGTGTATTTTGATTAACTAATTATAAAAAGTGTTGGACTGCGATAAAGCTTTAAAATAGATTAATTAGACACTAACAATTTGTGTCAATATAACAATATAATTTAAGCTTGAATAACAACAACAAAAAATTTAAATAAGTATAAATTAAATTTACATAATATATATATACATATATCCTACCTAAAAAAATAAATTAAAAAAATAGGAGAGGGCGCAAAAAAACCCAGACAAAAACAAAGTAAAGGAGAGTGGAAAGGAAGTCATTAAAGATATTATTTTATAAAATGTTTATATTTTTTTAAAAGAAATGGGGAAATCTATATCCTTCTAAATAAACATTTCTTGGTCAGGTTTTGTAATGTTAATAGTTAATAGTTTTCCTTTTAAAACAGTGGAAATGTACTTTTCGACGTCGCCGTTTACTCTGATCCCCAAATTACTATCGTCATTTTAACGTCCCACCCATCCTCACACGTGCTCATCCGCAAGTCCCCTCCCAGCCATCTCTCCAACCCAACACCCCTCTGCAGCCACTCATCTCTTCTCCCTTCATCAAACCCATTAACCCCCGCCCCCAACGACACCCCCTTTTTGCACTTCCACACTTCAAATGACACTCCCTAAACCTAACCCTCAATCATTAAACCTCTACCTTTCAGTCCACTCTGTCCAAACTTTCCCTTTACCACTCACTTTCCTCCTACCATCGCCACCATACCGCCTGACATTAACCTTTTGCTTACGACCAATTATCAACTCCATCCAAATACTTTACAATACACCTAAACATGTATGTATCGGTACAGCCAAACACGTGGGTGACCAAATCAATACGCTAGATGTTTCAATGCAAGTACAAAGAAATGCACCGATCAAATAAAAAGAGACATCAATGTATCAGTCCCGCACGGTGAGGGCTAACCGTTTGCACGGAGCGGAGCATTGTCTTTGTTCGGAGTAGGTAGTGGGGAGGCCGGGGAGTGTTGGTTACCTCCATCTGGTTACGATGCTGGTAAGATTTAGGCCTCGGTCTTGGAGTCAACAAACAGGGGGGCGCGCCTCAGGGGCGCTGTTTTGCACATTGAGATAATGGCAGGCCCGCGGAGAGATAAAAGAGTTGGCATTCTCTTGACTCGCCGTACACGATCTCCCAGGAATGACACCCCGCTTTAGGAGACTAACTTGTGTACGTCTACTTCACCCCTCCAAGTCTGCCATGGTTCGCACCCCTAAAAAAATTGGAAAGCGTTTTATCCGTTAGGAAACTTTCTCCGACTGCTGCTCTGCGTTTTCGCGCCCCCCCCCCCCCAAAAAGAAAAAAAAAAGAAGTTGATAAACAGAAATGAACAATGTTATCAACCCTCTTAAAATGCCAGATCTTGATATGGAGGCCATGGTATCAATCAGTTACCGTCTGTAGAATACATTTCGGCTCTACTCACTGCATACCCATGACCTGGATTTGTCGCGAGCATCTGAAAACGTACTTCTCCCTTTTGAAGGTCAATGACATGCGCTTCGGCTTTGATTTTTATCGTGGGTCAAATAAGAAAGGGGAAAATGTTGTTTATTAAGGGAAAACCCTGACAGTTTTAGACGGAAAACCCTTTTTTTTTTTCCCCCCCCCCAATAGAAAACTGTCTTGACTGTCTATAACAATTTTAAAAAAATTTACAACTCCAAGTCTTGAATTGAAAAATTTTTATCCTGGGGCAAATAAGAAAGGGGAAAATGTTGTTTATTAAGGGAAAACCCTGACATTTTTAGACGGAAAACCCTTTTTTTTTTTCCCCCCCCCCAATAGAAAACTGTCTTGACTGTCTATAACAATTTTAAAAAAATGTACAACTCCAAGTCTTGAATTGAAAGTGTAGATCGAGGGCTTTCACCTGGGACCAAGGGTGGTAACCTTTTTTGTGTGTGAGGAGCAATTTTTATATCTGCTAAGAGATCATTTTTTTTTTTGAGTCGCTTGTCATTATAGCAAAGATATCTGTTCCCTCTAAGAGCCGCATTCGATTCCAGAGCCGCGGTTTGTCTGTCGACCACTGAGTTAGACTTAGACCAAGGGCCTTCAAATGTGAAATTGAAACTCTGTTGGAACTGGGAAATATTGCTCGTTAATTAAGGAAATAAATCACTTAATGGAAAAAAGTGTGTGTATGGGGGGGGGGGTATTATTTCATAGATTTAAGATTTTGAAATAAAATAACAATCATGTAGGTTGTGTAGATGTCGACCAAATATTTTTTCTTTCATGTGTGAGTACAAACATCAGTGTAGCTTTTTCATCTGACTGTCCTAGATTTAACAGTTCACAGTGATGGAAAACACATATATATATATATATATATTAACTGCATTATGACTACACATGGCATCCTAAAGATTTTTTCCACTTTACAAAGTGCGCTGTTAGTAATACACAACTTTTATTATAAAAGAATTGTTATTTTTGTATAAATATTTTTTTTTCCAAAGAAGTAGAGCAACTGTTTTGTCACGCTTTTAAATATGGAAATACCCCATATAGCGCAATCGTCCGCCTGGTGGGATGTAACAAGATGGCGCCTCGTGTGTATGGCGGTGTGAAGATTGAGTAGGATTAGTGAGCGTCGTTCTCACTAGATAAGATGGCTATTGTATGAGTGAGTAGTCGCCGGTGAGGTTGTGGGGGGGGGGGAGGGGTGTTGCACCAGATGGGTCTGGTTTTGCGGCAAAAAAATGAGCTTGCTAAGCTTTGTCTCTGTATGCACGGCCAGGCAGGAGGAATAGCGAGCTTTAACAACACTAGATAAGATGGCTATTGTATGAGTGAGTAGTCGCCGGTGAGGTTGTGGGGGGGGGGGAGGGGTGTTGCACCAGATGGTTCTGGTTTTGCGGCAACAAAATGAGCTTGCTAAGCTTTGTCTCTGTATGCACGGCCAGGCAGGACGCATAGCGATCTTTAACAATTTCACGGGATGTCAGCTGGCTCTTGGTCGCGTGGCCCTAAAAAGCCATTGGGGTAGAAAAGATGTGTGATATACATAAGCCATCTCCAGCTGTTTGCATGACTATATTATTTGTGGGACCAGCCAGTATTTTCAGTAAGGTTGAGACGGTTGCAGTTTTTTTTTAACACATGGTCCGGGTCCGAGTATTTTGAGACAACACCCGGCGAGGCCGGGTATTTTGAGACAACACCCGGTGAGTCCGGGTATTTTGAGACAACACCCGGCGGGTCCGGGCGTTACAAAAATGTGTGTTCCTATTTTCGATTATGTGTTACACCTAATGGGGGGAAAAGTGGAAAGTGCATGTATCATGTATAGAACCAGTAGCGATCACGAAGGTATCGAAGTACTAATGGCTTTATGTTATTAACCTAAACCAGCGACTGTCAACTTTTAGAGTGCCGCGACCCCTTTATAGCTCACAGTTGCCAAGTTGTGGCAACCCACTACCAGAATTATCTTCTGTGAAACAGGTGTTGATGCGGCAGAGATTTTTGGTCGATTAAAAAGATGCTCGTACAGTAATTTTGATCAGGGATGGAGGGAAGCAGAGTTTGGGACTAAGAAGGGTGGAGCGTTCTGCGGAGGGGGCTCTGAAAGTTAATATCCCAAGAATTTTTTAAAATAAATTTGAACACCTGGTTATAGCGAGGAAGCTTTCAAATTTTAAATTTATGAAAACAAATATAATAATTGTAAATAAAACCAAAAATTGCATAAATTCATACCATATTTCATTTAAATTTAACACACTCAAATGAAAAGAAACTGCCAACATGTTTACTTTAAATTAGCTGCTGACATCTACCGATTGAATGATTGAATCGTAATTGGTTTTTTCTTTCTTTTAAATACATTTTATGTAGCTGTAGTGCAGACAGAGTAATGCAACAATATTAAACTAGGCCGATCAATGTAAATAATATTTAAATGTCAAAAAAACAAAACAAAACAAAAAAACCAGATAAGAACAAAATGTAGATTTTACACCCCCACCTCTCAGTTTTATTCTCTCCCAATTTCTGAAACTATCAAGCGACCCATTTAATGTTGTTATTTTTTATTTTTATTTACCCGAGTGGTCTTGACCCATAGGTTGAGATCCACTACAGCATGAGGTCTGCCGGTCGCCAGTTTGTAGCAGTTTTCTTATTTTTATGTTGTAAAACCGGCGTAACGTATATTATTTTAATAAACATTTACACCATCGTCGTGGCGGTGCCGCCACAGCCGTCCTTCCGTTGAGCCCGTTGATTGGCTCGTTAAATGGTGTGTTACACTCGTGTTGACATCGAAGAACTTGGAAAGGATGCACTCACGCACAACATCAAAAACTTGGCCTATAGTGTCGGCTCCTGAAATGCAATAATAATTTGTAAATGGAAAGAAGGCCACGGCCATTACCAAATAATTGTCATTTGCTTTAAAAAAAAAACTAATTGTAAGGCTGTTAGCAGAAAGTACATTATAATTTTCAGAGCTTTGCAGTTTCAGTTAGCTTACACTTACATTTATTATTTTCTATTATAATTGATTTAATTTGGGTAAAATGTACTTTAAATTATGTTTAAAAAGATGTACATTTCCTATATCTCAAATATGAGCACTTTTCACTTCTTCCGATTGTAGAAAACGACAGAACCTTTTTTGAAACCCCGGAGCCAGTTTTGTGCCGGGTCCGAGAATGTGCTGGGCGTGTTGATACTCGGTATTTCCGGGTATCTGGGTCAGGAGGACCCGGCTCAGCCCTTTTTCTCAGACAGAGGTGCGTAGAAGTAGGTTGTAAAGAACTTTGATGAGACGTGCACTAGATCTAGTTTCTCATTCCATTTGTCAGTAAAGATCGGGAACAAAATAGCATTCATGGCGTCCTTGATTCTCTTCACTGCTCATTGATACCAGCTTGAGCCTAGCGTTATTTTTTTCAGTACCTACAGCGCTGAAAATTTTACAAAACATGCATACACGTAACGCACTTTATAAGAATCCCAATTAGTGCTCTCCCCTCCCCTGAAGGTTCGCAACCGCACCTTTTTTCACGCCCCTGAACTCTATTAATATTTTAATGACCCACCCGCTTTTACACCCCAAATTTATTTCACCAACTATTTCAGAAAAACAAAGGAAAACATTACGCACCAAACGTACTGGCGTTTTTTGTTTTGTTTTTTTTTTTCACGAATTTCATTTAGCGCAGTTTATTGGGAATTTTATTTCGTGAAATCGGTGACATCATATTCCCTCATTTTCCCCCTCGAAAAACAGGAAAAAAAACACTGATTTTTCGTGGGTTGGGGATGGGGCAAACAATTTGATAAAATGTGTTGTCATCGACCAAGTGTTAAGTTTCAGCTCGATAGGTTGACGGGGAGTGGGTCAAGTAGCCGTCCGAAGATTTTGCCCTGAACATACAAAAGCGAAGTTAAACTGTCGCTAATTATCCACCTTCATCTTTTTTTAAAGCACCGAGATGAACTCACTCACAGAAAACACAACGGGCATTCCGTGCATGGCTTACACCCTGCTAATATGGGGCATTCCGTGCATGGCTTACACCCTGCTAATATGGGGCATTCCGTGCATGGCTTACACCCTGCTAATATGGCTTTGAGCTTGAGGACCAACCGTACACCTACAAAATAAACAAAAAACACATGTCACGTTCAAAAAATAATCGTGTTAAGTCATTTTGCACACTTAAAATAACAATCCAGGAGTACATAGATGCGTCTATGTATATTTAGTCGTATCATAATCAGTGGCGCTAAAACCCTGGCCTGCTCCACCGCATCCTTCCATTCAGATGGATCCGTGGCTTTCTGCCTCCAATCGCGGACCCCCCAGCTACTTAAAAGGCCTTCTTTGCATCGTTACTCCACTTAGTCGTGCTTACTTATACTTATTTACACGCCAGTTGTTTTCACGACTGTAGACTCCGGCAGGGTTTGATGTCCCCGGATTAGCAATCTTGAAATCAATTGTATGACTCATAAGTAGGTCAGACTGTATTGAGCTGTACTGTCACCCGACCATGTCGACAGATTCATTCATGGAAAAAACGAGGGAACGCTTGACACACCCATCAGCTACACACGGCAGTCAGATACACTGTTCCGTGGAGGGCACGATAATATCGGTTGCGCAACTTTCAGGGGCGATCTAGTGCTCCATTATTATATTAACATTGTATGTCTGGTTTCTTCTAGCGACGTTATTATCACACGACTACGGCTTATACTACGGCTACCAACATCCACACTGCTACCGACATATACATACACTGTAGTTTTCTATCAACCCCCACCCCTACCTACCCCCCCCCCCCCCCCCCCCCCNTTTTCCTTTCCCGCTCAACGTAATCAATCATTCAATATATTAGCTACATATTTCTACACCATAAACCATCTATGCCGCTGCCTGAATTTTAAAAAAACAAAACAAAACAAAAAACAACAATCTGTTGTCATCCTGCTATCTTTAGCCAAGTCTGTTTGGCTTGTCTACACACGGTAAACAGCCCTAAGACGTGCGACAGACTCGGTGACTGGCCATATTTCCATGAAAGACGATGGTGTGTGACTAACTTGGCCCTCATCCAAGTCAGCCGTAATTGTTGCCGCTAATTGTGCAACAACAGCGCTCCCCACACACTGCCTTAATGGGACTAAAATTTCTTCTTTTTTTCTTAAACTAAGCCTCAACATTAAGATTTATATGTATGTATATATATATCGCCCTACTCCTTTTCGTGGACATAAATAAGTTATGACAGTGCTTCTCCAAGTTTTGGGTCGCGGATCCCCTGTCACCGGTCCGTAAACGGTGAACAGTTTAATGAGATAAAACGGACACCTCAATCAATAGCCGATGATTTTGGGTCTGGTCCCGAGTGCAATATGAATAGTTATTTTCGGGCCATTAGACGAACTAGTTTGAGAATCACTGATTTTAGGTAAATGGGATCTTTGCACACGTCACGTTTCGTTTGTAAGACCGGATTGGTCCAAACTGACCTACATCCTTGTTATTAAAAGAGCTTTGTTTTACCATCACCACCCCAAATTCCAACACTTTAGAACCGCCGCACTTAAGTGTATGAAAATATTACGAACGGTCGATGGTGGTCAAGTAATGTCTATATATACATAACACGAGAACATCATGAACTCGATCAAGATGTGACTTGTTGTGTTTTTGAGGAAGCTGCCGAGGAGTCATTTCCACGGCAGCGCTACGTGTCCCTGATGCCGGCGTGCATCAAGTGTATCCTCAATTGAAGAGATACCGTTGGCAGTCGAGGGGTGGAGATTAAACAAAGGTTGTCATGAGAGGAATAATAAGAATATCTAGTGTGGTGAGACACGGATGAAGAGGTTACAAGTCCAAAGTCCACGACCGTGAACTTGGGTGGTGTTGAGCAAACGACCTTAAAATGGCGCGTAATTTCTTTTTTATTTTTTTTTATTTTTTTTTTTTTGGCCGTGTCTTTGGCAGACGGACGTATCCGAGTCTCGTTGCACTGTGCTTTAGATCGGGCTGACAAGCCTATACTATAAATAAAATATAGATGTAGGTACTTGTTGTGAACCGGTCGATACTGCTTGTGTAGAGATATTTTTAGGGTTCGTGTCAGGGCTGCCACTCACATTTTTAAAATTTCCCAAGATTTGGTGAACGAATTTCCCAAGATTTCCCAAGATCATAAAAATATATAAGAGTTTTTTAAAAAAAGGGGTTTTCTATGTAATTAATGTAATAATAGATTGAATTAATGCCCATGAAAAACATGGTACATTAATTGTTTGAAATTTATTGAAAAAGAGATTTTTAAAAATGTTTATCACATAAAAGAAACATACAATTTGTTTTTAAATCAATACCCACTGAAGTTAGGCTACTAAATATTACCTCCGAATTCTCTGGTAAAAATATCATCTACAATACATGTGTAATAGAAGTCACTTGGAAACAAAGCTTACAAGGCTAATCAACACAGAATTCCTTTTACAAAGGCAAAAGGTTCTTCATCAAAAAATGATTTTTCTTATTGTAAGTCTGTTGATTAGAAGTGGGGTTTGTAAATCAATGAACCAAAATTTATTAATAATAATTGTAGTTAAAATGGATTGATATTATTTTGAAAACAATAAGTATTTTTATTTTTTTCTTGTAAATTTATATTATAACGATTTTTTCAACAAAATAACATACTTTTAAATGTATTGTTCATTTATAATCCTACAATGTAGGCCTATACTTTTAATGTCTTAGTTACCTGTGTTTCAATCCACAAATATTTTTTCCAATTGATGAAAATTAGGCTGGATTTTTTACAGATGCATTATATTTTGAATACATTGTATGAGTAATTGAATGAGTAATTGAAATAATCAAATTTTACTATGGCATGGATCCTTGATTGAACACTACTATCGTTCACTCTTCGGCTTGTACTGTTTTTCGTATGGTTGCTAATGTCTAATAAATAGCCTAATGATAAGGTTTCCGAGCCTACCCCCCCCCCTTTTTAATAAACAGTCAAAACCTGGATGTAATTTGTAAATCATCAATTTTTTTTAAATAGAAGAGAAAATTGATTTTTTCTTTAATTATTAACTTTGTAACAATTTGCAATAATAATAACTTTAATATCAGAAGAGTTTTTATTTATTTGATGAGTGGATTTAAAATTTAAAACCAGAAAAGAAAATTAAAACAATTAATTTTTTGCTTTGTTACTTTAAAAATTATTTTGCTTTATTTTCACTTAATTTTTATCACATATTGTTGCGTTTTTTCGAAAAATATAATAAAATTTTCCCACCAGTTAAGATTTCCCAAGGTTTTGCCTGATTTTCAAAATTATTCCCCAGATCCCAAGGGGGGTCGTGAATTCCCAAGATCTTGGGAAATTTCCCAAGGTGTGGTAGCCCTGGTTCGTGTACCATGGGTATAATAATAGTAAAGTAAAGCCAAGGCTGCAGATGACTGGGATAGTTGTTTACCACCGTTCATTCACTAGATGGATATGAAAGGAGAGAGACATATTTGCTGCAGTTACGGCAGTCTGAAAGCTGCAGATCCGTATAACAAGTACCTGATTAAAATACCGCACGAATCGATTTGCATGGTCTGTGAATTGATTTGAAAAAATACAAGCGAAATGTACAAGTGTCTCAGTTTTGAAAGACTAGCTTGAATTTAGTTTTGAAAATAATTTATACTGGAGGTTGCTACCGAACCATTTGTTTACTCTTACGGAAGGTCTTTGCTATTTGTTTACTCTTAAGGAAGGTCTTTGCTATTTGTTTACTCTGACTGGAGGTCTTTGCCATTTGTTCACTCTTATGGAAGGTTTTTGTTATTTATTTACTGTTATGGAAGTTCTTTGCTATTTGTAAACTCTGACGGAAGGTCTTTGCTATTTGTTTACTCTGGAGGAAGGTCTTTCGCGAATAGTGCCCTCTTACAGAAGGTTTTGGCCATTACTGCACTCGGACGGAAAGTATTGCAAATACTGCACTTGACAGAAGGTGTTGACCATTACTGCTTTTGACAAAAGGTTTTGTATTCACATTCCTCTTTCCCCGAAGTTTTGGCCATAGTTGAATGAGGTGTAAGGGGATCATAAGTGCATAGCTGGCTATCGTGGGTTAAGTGGTTTCTAAGTGCACATTCGGCTGTCACGGGTTAAGTGGTTTCTAAGTGCACAGCCGGCTGTCACGGGTTAAGTGGTTTCTAAGTGCACAGCCGGCTGTCACGGGTTAAGTGGTTTCTAAGTGCACAGCCGGCTGTCACGGGTTAAGTGGTTTCTAAGTGCACAGCCGGCTGTCACGGGTTTAGGTGGAAACGTTTTGAAACGTTCACAAACGAAACCTTGCAATTCTAAAGATATGTCGGTGCTGGGGAAAAAATGCATTAATCAAATAAGTATGTTTATGTATCTTAAATTCTTATTAACATCACATATTCATATAAAGACTACAATTCATCAACGGTGCAATTATTTAGTCAGGAAATATCACTGTGTAAAATATGTAAAACCGGTAAGGCTGTTGATAAACAAAACATTATGTTGATATCATTTTTTCCACAGCCCTAACTTGCAGCCTTGACTCCACATATTCTAGTCCGAAACCTTGACTGCGGACTGACTGATATTGTGATTCGGTCGTTATGGCTAGCCTGTACCTACAGATAAACATCGCCCGGCTCGTCCCGGGCACTCACCCTACCAAACCCTAGCCCACAATAGCCAATCCTATTTTTGTTATTGACAATCTTGACTGGGTCGCAGAATGAAGCCGCCCCCCCCCCCCCCCCCGGCCGCGCTCCACCAATTGGACCCAATCTCTAACACGTTTTACACTTGAAGTACCGACGTCGGTGGCTGTCACGTGACTTATGCCTTAAAGTCACAAATAAGCTCTAGCCCGAGTCAGATGTCTGTCCTTTTGTTTCTTGTTGTGAACGAACACATTAATTAATAATTAATGCACCTTGAGGTTGTTGTTTTGTTTCGGTTGGGAGCTAAGTAATTTTACGCTTGTCTATGGTAAACCATAACTTCTTATACTTTGGGTCTGGAGTTTCATAGCTTGAGGGTGGGGGGACATGTAACCAATCGTTGCTTTCCCTGACCTGGATTGTAAAGATCCTAATTTTTACTGAATGGTTACGAACCATATCTATTTACGGTTGAGTACTCGTGGGGGGGGGGGGACGGTTGTTCTGTTGCAGTCCGTACTGGATAGTCAACCTACAGTGAACCACTAGCATAACGGCTATAAGTACGGTCCTGGCACACTTAGATTAAAAACATGTGCAACGGCGCCAAGTCCAACCAATAACCTCACGATCGAACTAGCGCTTACTTTAGACCCGGCCGTGTGTTGTTTTTGTGTGTGGGTGTGAGTGGGGGAGGGGGGAGGAGGCTCATCTCCGGGGGGGGGGGGGCAACCCAAAAAAAAAAAGTTGTTTTTGTGTGTGGGTGTGAGTGGGGGAGGGGGGAGGAGGCTCATCTCCGGGGGGGGGGGGCAACCCAAAAAAAAACGTAGATGGGATTGTCGTCAGCACATGACTGGGTCAAATATTAAAGATGCGTGTCTTTTCCTTTAGACCAGCGGTTCTCAACCTGTGGGTCGCGACCCCTTTGTGGGTCACAACCCTTTCCCAGGGGTCGCCTGACACCATCTGAAAACATATGTGCTCTATAATTATGAAGTATCAACGAAAATAATTTTTTGGCTGGGGGTCGCCTCTCGCTACAACATGAGGAACTGTATTAAAGGGTCGCGGCATTAGAAAGGTTGAGAACCACTTCTTTAGACCATGTTCAGGAAAATGTTATAGCCCACAGTCATGGCCCCGACCGTCGGCTCTTGTTGTCCATTTTTTTTTTTAAGTTGCATGATTATTCTTGCAACCCCCCCCCCCCCCCCCGCGTTTGTGACTCCATTTGAGGGCAGTTTTTGTGCGATTCACTTCACAAGGCTTCCACACATCCCTTGATTGAAAGTCCGTTGTTTCTGAGATATAACCAGTATCATCTTGGTGACTTTGAATCTATAGGTCTTCCTGTCCATTCACTATAACATGAGAATTTCATTCCGAGGATACTTTTAGAAGAAATATCATGTGATTTTTTTACATTTAAAATTTAATGTTTAAAAATGTGTTCATTAATTTTTTGGTGCTATTTTAGGGGTTGGGGAGGGGGCAGGGCCGCCTTAACACCATAGTAAGGCCCTGGGCACAGCACTGCACAGTGGCCCCCTAGCAACACAACACATACGGGCCGTGAGAGGGGGGTGTAGGGGACACTCGCCCCATGCTCAAACAGTGGGGGGGGGGGGGCAAACGGTTCCCGCCCCCCCCCAACCCACCAAGAGGAAAAAAAAACGGAAAAAAAAATAAACTCACTAAGAGGAATAAACACGTGAAATAAAAATAAACATTCAATAAAGAAATGCAGTTAAACTTCGATTTTTCAATTTATTGATACAAGAAACACATTCATTCAGAATCAATAATAGTTTTAAAACATTATCAGAAGAAAAAAAAAACTATCATTAATCACAGACGATGATGATAATTTATCATTACTGACAGATAGGTAGAATAAATTATTTACTATAAATCAACATAATCGTTTGCGTAATTTTTTGCATAGAGATGTTTTATGATTGGTTCAAAGTCAATGATCTGAACGATGTCATTCATAGGTGAAAGTCATCTCCAACGTTGTTGTCCCATTGTACTGCGAAGTTAAATTCTTTACTTTAACTGGTGCTAGAGTAGACTATTCTCCACGTATTTCACAACTGAGTAGTGGCGTAGCGAGGGTTATTATTACCGCCCGAGATCAACATCTTTGTCTAACATGATTGTAAACATAAAATTCTTGCCTTATTTTTTTTTTTTTTTTTCGATTCCTATTTTGGGAAAGTAAAACTTGTTGACGATGGTTATTCCCCTTTAAACGTTTTAAAATTTTCCAACTTTGATTCGCTTTTTTAATATTAATGTTNATATGGTATTAATGTTGGAATGTCATGATACATATGGTATTAATGTTGGAATGTCATGATACATATGGTATTAATGTTGGAATGTCATGATACATATGGTATTAATGTTGGAATGTCATGATACATATGGTATTAATGTTGGAATGTCATGATACATATGGTATTAATGTTGGAATGTCATGATACATATGGTATTAATGTTGGAATGTCATGATACATATCGCGCTTTAAAATTAGGAAGTTGGGAGTTTTTAATCCATTTAAATTGTCAAATTCTTTCAATATTCATTAACAATATGAAGTGAGTCTCCTAGAAACGTGGGGCCCCCTACAAGCGCTGGGCCCTGGGCAGGTACCCACTGGGCTCATGCCTTAACACGGTACTGGGCTGGGGGGGGAGGGGGAGGGGGGCAAACTAATGAAAATGTTCATTTTTAGGGGCATGATTTCGATCGAAGAGTTTTTAGTACCGGTAACAGATGGTTCACATGGTTATAGCTTTGTTCACGCCCCTGGACACCTACAGACAAAATAGCGCCCGATATTTGATGCTGTCGCCAGCTGGGCTCAACTGACACCAAAGATCGACAGTTGAATAACTTGTCTCACGCAATATTGCATGGGAGGCTTGGGAATCTTCCTAGTGTTTTCCCCAGCGTGACCTGGTGTTAAAAGTGCTTGGGTTAGTCTCCCGTTTCACTCACTATCAGTGAATTTCTTCAGCAGGGAATGCGGGCGACTTTTTAATATTTTTTTTTAACAATGAAAGATTACAGCGCTATAAACAAAATCTTAAACATCGCGAAATATCAGGTCAGTAAGGCAAGTGCTGATTGCAGTAAAAATTATCCAAAAATTTTGTTTTTAAGTTATATCGACAGATTAGGGGGAGCTAGAAAGTTGGCCTACATCTCTATTGATATTGGTCAGTGTATCCTGTGGTGGACTGGTAGTGAAATTCTTGATCATTTGAACAAATGCGGACAAACACTCAAAACGTTGGGATTGTCTAAGACAAGGATCCTCACACTTTTTAAAAAAGAGGCTGGATCAAGGTCCCCAGAAACTGTCGGGGAACAGATCTGTGTTCCTCGGAGACTGTCATGGGCCAGACTACAGTTTAAACCAGTAGTTCTCAACCTTCCTAAAGCCGCGACCCCTTAATACAGCTCCTCATGTTGTGGCGACCCTCAAACTTTAAAATTATTTACGGTGCTACTGATAAAGGTAGAGAATATGTATTTTCCGATGGTGTTAGGTGACCCCTGTGAAAGGGGCATTCGACCCTCAAAGTGGTCGCGACCCACAGGTTGACAAATGCTGGTTAAAAAAAAAATTAACTTATTATATGCACACTGCACATATCTCAATTTTATGCACACTGTATCTTATTTGTAGTCCAAAAAAAAAAAAAAAAAAAAAAAAAAAAAAAAAAAAAAAAAATAAAAAAAAAAAAAAAAAAAAAAAAAAAAAAAAAAAAAAAAAAAATTACAAAAA
>CAXITT010001030.1:148296-161399 GCA_964033795.1 Lymnaea stagnalis
CCCCCCCCCCCCTAGCGTCACGTCACACCTAAGAAAAATTCAAAACATACATAAAATGTTCATAACTAAACTAAAATTTTATTTTATTCTTTACTATTTTCACATAATGGATTAAGATGTGACAATATTAGAAAATGGTGACGTAAAACTAAAAAAAAACGAAGTCTTCCCCGAGCCGAATGGCCTTAACAGTTTTTGCGTCATTTTTCGATATGCGCAGAAGGTGTGCGCGACTAAGTTTCACGGTATCTATAAAAAATACCTGAGGCAATCTCGACCTCGAATTAATGTGTTTTTTTTTTTTTAAATTAAATGAATAAAGATTTTTCAAAATTAGAAAATTTTAGATTTAAAAAAAGAAAATAAATTTGTTACCGGTACGTCACAAATAAAGGAGATTGATCCTATTCGACAGCCAAATAGAATGGACTAGTTTCCTACGGCCGGATCTAGAAATAACAAGACAGTCGCCATCTTGTTGAAAGTGGATCCCCCATACTTCTGTTTTCCATATGATAATAGGTGGATTTCCCATACCTTGTTTGGGGATTGTAATTTTTAAATATTTATATGAATGTAGAGCGTTTGTTGTTGTTGTTTATTTGCCAGCACTCATTATTTTTTCTTAGTTAAAAATCTCCGGGCTTTGATTTTGTGATGAAAATGTATAAACTTAACATTATTAATCGTTTCTGATATTTCAACTTGAACCAAATTCAAAGAAATTATTAATAGTAATATTGATATGACACGTGCATATATGCGGATTTTGAATTTCCGATTCTAAAAATACGGAAACATGGTGGGGATTATAGCACAACACTTGACAACCGGCGTTCCAGTTCAAATACATTTTTCTGTTGAATCCTATGTTGTACTTCGTGGCTTTCTGGAATTGCTATGAACTCACAACAAAAGTTTGAGTTGCCTTCTTTGTTGTTTGAAATCTTCTGCCAGTTGCAACATAAACACTGTTGTTATGACACAATGCCGCGCACTAATGCAGCGCTGTTTGAAGTTTGGAGCCGCGGTCTACTACTTTGAGAAGCCGTGGCCGACTCTTGGCGTGGCACGATGACCTCGGTCTCGTACAGGTGACCTCAATATGAGCCCTCGGTAAAGGGGACCTGTGAGGGGGAGAGATCAAGGTCATGTTTAGGTTAGTGTACCGTGCAGTGACCAACGCTGCAGAGTAAACAATTTGTGGGGCTCTGAGGTGACCTCTGGGAAGGGTTGGAATAAACGGGGGGGGGGGGGGGGGGGGGTGTAAGGGTCTTAAGAGGGAGAGGTTTGTAAATGATTAATTAGTTTTATGTCTTGCCTGCCTGGGGTGTTGATGTTGAGATATTGAAATTGATCGTTTTAAATTGATGCATTTGTTCACTTATCAACTAGACAGTGAGTTTTTACATTTAAATTTGTTTAAAAAAAAAAAATTAGATCAAAGGTTTTTTGCAGAATTTAATGCGGGGTTTCTCGAACTGTGCTTCTCGACACATTGGCCCTTTTCACAGCGTGGGGTAGATATTTTATGAAATGTGTCATTACAAATAGTAAATAGTCATTCAGCACGACGAGATAGATGAGAGTATGAGGTCTACATAACTAAGGAAGAAGGGACACAATACGTTCAACCATCTACCTGGAATTGAGAGTAGTATTTAGAACTATGGAGTGAACATTACTGGGTTTAAAAAAAAAAAAAAGTAAGAAAGTAAGCTAGTTTTATACGCTCATCTTCATTAAATGAATCACGTCTGCTAGGATTAAGGTATATATAACATGTCACACACAAAATGCTGTTGCCGGCTCCTCCGTGTTTGAGATCCATTGGTCCTCCACTTTTTAAATCCCTTATACTTGTGTGGTATTTCCCCTTCACGGCATGATTATTGAGGAACTGGGGTGTGTGGGGGTGGGGTCTTTTCAAGTATGCGTATTTGCGCGCTGGAATGAGCCGATACAGCTCTGAAAGATTATCCTTAAAACCGGCTGCTGTTGTAAATGGTATTCGTCTCTGTTGAAAGGTGCTGACACACTGACTGACTGGGATCAATAGAAAAGTTTGGACTGGAACGACTTCTCTTTTTATTAAATACTTTCTTTCGACTGGCAAATCCACCGGCTTTGTACGTTTTTAACATATTTTGTGTGTGTGAAACATTTGACCCTCTCGCTCGGTTTATCCGATCTTCATCGTGCTGACCTGTAGTAAGTGTAAGGTCGCATCTGAGTTGATGATAGAGTTACAGCTTCTGTATGCTGGGTCGAGAAAGACGTGGCGGGGTTGGGATGGTGAGTAAGGGAACATTTTTAAAAAGGGGATTTAAAAAAAAAATAAAAAATAATAATCTCCCCCCTTCGCTTACAATAACAACCATCGGTCTTACCTGTATGATCATGAGGGTGTTGGGAAGGGGTTTGGGACAAGGCATTTTGGCTATTCAAGACTCTGATCAACGGACGGCAATCAACCACAGTTTAATCGCCACAGTCGTTAAATTCTGATTTTTCATTTTATGCCTGGGTAAAGAAAAGAGCCAAGTCACAGTAACCGGGATTTTGTAACCATTCTTTATTTAAAAAAAAAAATAAAAAATATTCTGTTGTCGATAGTTTACATTAAAATTTTCATGCTGAAAAAAAAAAAAAAAAAAAGGGGGGGGGGGGGGGGATTCAATCAAGGTCGAGTTTAAACGCATTTTTAACAGTTTACAATTTTTTTTATGCTTTACGCCAAGAATTTCTATGCAGAAATATTCTCAAAAATAAACATTTCAATTTGAATTATTCAAAATCTTTGGCCATTCAAATTCAACCCTTCTGCACAAACTTTCGGTGCAAACTTTCTGTGCATTTTAAGAAACTTTTAAATTATAATCTACTCTTTAAATTCCTCTTAGACAAAAAGTCTTTAAAAGTGTTTTACACATTTTTTTTTAATCCAACCTATCGAATCAAATGAGGTTTGGTGGGAGTCGAGTGGTTTCAATTATACATGGGAGATAAAATGGTTTCAAATAACTGATTAATCTCGGTATAGATATGGCCAGGGTTTTATACAAGGGTTCTTAATCTGGAGCCCACGAGATTTCTCGTGAATGTGATTTGAAAAAAAAAATGTGTGGGGTGTCAAGATTGGGGAGACAGATTTTAATTATTTATTGTCATCAGATCTAATCATGATGGCGCTTGCGATAAACCAGGCAATAATTATAGTCTTTTATAAATATTTGAAAATCTGAAATGAAGTGCCCTTACAAAGGAGTTGGTATTACCTAGGAATTTTATGGAAGAAGAATATCTTTAATTAATATTTTCTTAAATTGTTTTTGGAGGTGGTGGGGTGGGGGAAGGCGAGAGATTGTTTCAGGCAGAGACCGACCGAATTTCGGATCGGCTTCAGTTTCGGCGCCGAAATTTGCCATTCGATCACTTTCGGCCTAGTTTCGGCCAAAACTGAAAAGGTAACTTTCCGCTTAATTTCGGTTTCGGCCGAAATCAGAAAATCCCTATCGGTCGGTCTCTATTTTCAGAGCAGTTATTTTTGGAACACTGGGGAAAATACATGAATTATGTAAATCACGTCAGTTTAGCTATAGTGTGTTTTTTACATTTTAATATGTCAACAGTGTGTGAGTGGGGGAGCTTTACATTTTAATATGTCAACAGTGTGTGAGTGGGGGAGCTTTACATTTTAATATGTCAACAGTGTGTGAGTGGGGGAGCTTTACATTTTAATATGTCAACAGTGTGTGAGTGGGGGAGCTTTACATTTTAATATGTCAACAGTGTGTGAGTGGGGGAGCTTTGCATTTTAATTTGTCAACAGTGTGTGAGTGGGGGAGCTTTACATTTTAATTTGTCAACAGTTTGTGAGTAGAGGAGCTTTACATTTTAATATATCAACAGTGTGTGAGTGGGGGAGCTTTACGTTTTAAGAAGCACTATCAAAAAATAATATAATATAAAATAATTGTCTTATAAGCATTTATAATATTGTTACGCACTGACTTGTATTGGGAGAAATTAATCTCCTATTTTAATTTTAATTTGGCTCGATGTAAACAGTGCCTAACAAAGGACGATACCATAGAATCAACAATTATTAAAGATACGACCCAAAACAGTTTCTAGTTACAATTAATTAAGATTTATTATGTCTAAAGATAATTACAAAATAAAATAAAATAAAATTACAATCTTCAACTTACAGTATGGCAGATGTCGTACCGGTACACACTTAATACAATTAGAAATAATGATGCCAATAAATAATGCGGAATAAACACATATAAGTAGGAGCACACAAATACACAAAGAATAAAACACGCCTCGTAATGTTAAGAAAATCTATGTGAAAAANGTATTATTCTAGTACATTTAGTTCATATCCATTTTAGTTCCATATGCTTTATTGTAACATATTCTAGATCGTTATCTATCATTCTAGCACATTCTAGCTAATTCTAGGTCATTCTATCTCATTCTAGCTCATTCTGTTTTATTCTAGTACATTTAGTTTATATCCGTTTTAGTTCCATATGCTTTAATGTAACATATTCTAGATCATTCTATTTCATTCTAAACAAGATACTTCAAAGACCTAAGCCACACTCCTTTGTGAACACAGCGTCTCATGCGGGGTCAATCAGAGGGCACGCACGAGAAAAACAAGCTCTCTATAACAAATATCATTTCTTTTATTTTATTTGTTTAAAGGAATGTGAGTGAGCGTCTGCTTGCTGACGGTCTAATGGTGTAATGATATCATTGTCATCAATTTCTATAGTGCTAGTCTGGAGGGGATCGATTTGATGCTTGCCGCCGTCAATAGATCCAAAACCACAGAAAGAATAGCCTGACTTATCAAAACACAGGACAGCGCTGAGGAAACAATATTATTTACCTTTCATTATTTATTAATACAATAAATAGGGCATAAAAAAAAGGGGGGGGGGGAAATTAACTTACAGCACCTATTGTTCCAGTCTGTTTAATCCTAGAGCGTTCTGGCAGCATACCATATCTAATCTTTACTGTGGTGTTCATGTGAAAGTGTCTTTTTGAAGACTTTCGTTTTGTTCAGACGTGTAACTCGTGACTTCGCGTTACCAGCGATCAAGAGAAAAGAACAATATCTTCTTAATGAAAACAGATGGGGTCAGTGACGTTCATGCGCCCTGTAAATTGTGCAGCCCGCGGCGCCTAGTGAAATTGTATTGTATTAAACGTGAGCTCCATATCGATGTAGGTGGCTGTTGTGTATAACGGACACTGTGCCCGCACAATACTTATTTTGATATTAATCAGGATGTACTACAGTCAGAGAGTCAAAGTGTATATATATATATATGTATATATATATATATATATATATATATATATATATATATGTGTGTGTGTGTATCACATGACCGCTTGGTACAGTGCTATAGCCCATTATCTTATCATGTAATGAGATACGAGCACACTTGGTTGATAACTGCTTCACACTTCCACGGTCATAAGACAAACGTAAAGCCTGCACTCATACAGCAACCAATATGGCTTCAATTGTCTAGTTGCAAGTTAATGAGTAACATATGCAAAGCTGTGACAAGAAAAATGCTGCTCCCGGGGCAAGCGCCCCCCCCCCCGGGTCACAATCCAATGAGTATTATTATGTTGATATTTTACATGAATGCAAAGCCGTGACAAGAAAAATGCTGCTCCCGGGGCAAGCGCCCCCCCCCCCCGGGTCACAATCCAATGAGTATTATTATGTTGATATTTTACATGAAAAAAAATGAAGATTTGGGCGCTTTGTGAAGATGGCCCCCACCCACTTGTCATTTCTTAGACCGGAAAACGTCATGGCGCACTACGTATTGTCACTATTTATAGAACGCCAGCCAAACAAATATTACAACATCTTTGTTTGTCTCACCGGGGGATTCCTTCTGTTTTTTTTTTTAGAAAAAATGTTCACCTGCAGATAAAATAAAATGACTTCTACTTATGAAACCTGAAGATTTATCTACATGAAATTATTACAATTACAGTCAGTATGTAGTCAGACTTACACCAGATCACCGCATTATTACTGTATAAATTATACTATGAATGGGGCAGGGATAGCATACTATCTATTAAGTTAAAGCAGATGTCACTTGAATAGTAAATACTCTCTGAGACTATATCATCCCTAATTAAATTGACAATTTAATTATTTTTCAAATTGTTACTTTTAAGAATACGAAAACTGAAATAAACTCGTCTAAAGCTGAAATATAGTATTGGACCTGGAAACTTTTTCTGTGGGACCTTTTCCAGCAACAAAATGTTTACTGCATACATACATGTGTTTAGATTTAGATAGACTGTGGACATGTGTTTAGATAGACTGGGGACAAAAAAACTACTCTGTTACAGGCGTGAACCCATCTTTTACCTCTACATTTTTCTAAATATTTGTGTGTTTTAGGAAATGAATAAAACCTAACACTACCCTGTATGTGCGGACAATACTTGTATCTAGAGTCACTGTAGTAAAAAAAAATGTGTAAAATATTTAATAAAATATATATTTGTAAACAAAGTTTTGATTTAGTTTAAGGGCCACTTCGCTAACATAGCAGTAATAAACAGTGTTGACATTTTGTCCGACCTGAGTACTCGGATGATTACAGCAGTTCTATTAATAGATTTCCGCCATTAAGAAGGAGAAAGAAGGAAGGGGAGAGAGAAAGAGAGAATATAACTTTTGTTATTGTAAAGATGGTCGCACTATAACTTATTCATGCATAAGTTTCTTTAAATTGAAGTGCACATTGAATTACCTTTTTTCTTACAAAAGTTGTATCCCGAGACGCAGGGAAGAAAAGTCAGAAGAAATTGATATCAAACTTTAAGATGGGCTAAACATAGCCTTGGTTTCTCATTAAATCAGCATGGTACAAAGGAATTGGTTATAGATTTCGTATGGCCAAGCTTGAGTTTAATCATAATGCATGCATGATCACGGTACTGTCCCACAAATCAATGAACTGCTTCAGACGTTTACATTTAAAATCCCCAGTTATCTCACGCCCATGACCTTTACCACGCCCCCCCCCCCCCCCCCCTTTTAAACCCATTAACCTTGTGAAAAATATATTAATTTGTAGTCTGACTTTGACTCCACTGATCCACTGAACACCTGACGTTGACTACACTAACACACTAAACACCTGACTCTGACTCCACGAACCCATTAAACACATGACTTTGACTGAAGTGACCCACTAAACACCCGACTTTGATTCAACTGACCCACTGAACACCTGAATTTGACGCCACTGACCCACTAAACACCTGACTTTGATTCAACTGACCTACTAAAAACCTGACTCTGAATTCACTGACCCACTAAATACCTGACCCTGATTTCCCTGACCCACTAAACACTTGACCTTGACTGCACTGACCCACTTAACACCGTAAATCCCTTTGCATAAGAACTTGGCAAATTAATTGTAGCAGTGACATGATGGATTACCAGCACCATGCTGGACCTATCAACTGCACACTGCACCAGCAGATTAGGCTTCTTTGAGTGGAAAGGTCGCACCTTGAGATGTTTTGTGTACAATTTGTCAGCTAATTTGGTTTTTATGGTCCAAGGTGTGCGCGCGAGTTTGTAACATTTGCGGATATCCATCTTTGAAATTGATGGCTGGAATTAATCTCTCGGTAAAAGTATTTATGTGACATCACGAAAGGCCCCCGTGCTAACAACGCGGTTAAGCTCTTAAATAATAGATGGAACCTTGTGCCTCGTTTAGCTGGCCTACTAAAGAAATGGTTTAACAAATTTTGTCTCAAAGCACCGACAAACCCCCCCCCCCCCCCCCCCCCCCCCCGGGGACACACATAGTAATTTAACATAATAACAGAAAATAATATAAGGTAATAATATAAAGATTTAAAATATCAGCCACCACCTTCCATTTTCGTGAAAGTGCTCATGTCGCCTTCTATCTCCCCCACCCCCGCCCCTTTTTTTTTCTTCTTTCCTTTTTAAAAACTGAAAACTCGGCCTCAATCGGATGGAAAGGTCATTTGGTCAGAAAGAAAAAACGACGACGGAGAAATGTGGTTCTGTTATTTAGTTGTTCGATGCTTTGCGATACATAGCTTAATAATTTAAGAAAACGATGTACGCGCCTCCTTAATGCTCAGTTTTGGGGTCCGACATGTCACTTAATGGGCCTCTGTTTAATTCTTTTGGATTATAGAGTCCGCTCGCGTGGCTTTTACCGACGGTCTTGTCTTGGCGACACAGAGCATTGACCTCGGTCCATCCGTGTTGGTGAGCCTGGAAAAGAAAGGGATCTCATGACCCCCAAAAAATATTTAAAAAAAAAATGAAACAATAAATGTCTCTGTGTGTGAGTGTAACAAAAGAGAGGAGCTGGGGGGGGGGAGTGAAGGGGGGGGGGTTCTAGAGTAATTGATACCGAGCGTGCGCTTGGAGAGATCGGGGCCCGACCCTCGTACCAGTGCGTGTCAACTGTCCAGTAACCAGATCGGCGGAAGCTGCCTCTCTCACGTGACAGCGGATCTGTGGCCTTTTTGGGTTCGGCCTCTTGTTTTATGTATCAAATGCATGTCATCTGGACATGTGTCATCTGGACATGTGGTCAACTTTTCCAATCACCAACAACCTCTAAACATCTAATGGTGTAGTATTTTAGGTAAACTCTTCGCCACATCAGTGCGGAAATATTTGCCGTGTATACACGACTTCAGCTTAAGCTATTGGATTACTGATTAGAATTTAACGGAGTATTTTCGAGAAGTGTCTTTGTTTCTAATTCCTTTCTATGAACGTCGCGACGTTCTGTTTCAAGTAACAAAAAATAGTGGAACAAGATATGTTTAGGTTTGAAATGGGAAAAAAAGACAACACGATTATAACAATATTAGAGTAGTAGAAAAAACAACACTACAAAACTAGGATGGAGCTAATCGTAGACATTGCTTCGTAACTTTCCTCAACTACTGTAAAAAAAAAAAAAGCACGGTTTTCACTTTATAACACAATCCACTACTACCACTGGACACCTGGTACCGGTGTCTGCAACTCACGTTCCAAAAAAAAAAAAAACCCATCAAAACAACAACTATAAAAAAAAAAAAAGCCCGGTTTTCACTTTATAACACAATCCATTACTACCACTGGACACCTGGTACCGGTGTCTGCAACTCACGTTCCAAAAAAAAAAAAAACCCATCAAATAAATGAGTAATAGGATACTAACTCCCGCCTCCTCCCTTCACCTCCCCCACTTCACATACGATCACACACGCCAATAAATTAGACACCATTCGACAAAGGAAAAAGCTGAACTCGTCCATGGTTCTCAAGTATGAAACAGTTACCAGGGTAAAATAACATCTCAAATAACGTCCAAGGTCCTCAGCCAATAGTCATGCTATTCCTTTGATGGCATCGTGTTAAGCGCGTCGTAGTTCTGAAATTATAACTTTTGGGGATTATAAATGACAGAGGCTGGAGGAAAGGAGGTTTAGTTTGAATTGAATGTTTACAATTGTGCTTGAAGGTTTAGTTTGAATTGAATGTTTACAATTGTGCTTGAAGGTTTAGTTTGAATTGAATGTTTACAATTGTGCTTGCATGCGACATTACACAACGGTCACGCATATTTTTGTGGGTTTTTGAAAAATGCTTTGTTGGTGATCTTTTTATTTCTCTTTCTCTCATCTTAGGACTATAACTTTGAGGAACCAGAGCATCCACCTCACGCTAAAGATGACCAGCTGCACGTCACCACCACCATTACCACCAGCATGATGGGTCTAGATAAACAATCGCCAATATCTAAATATATACCATTGCAACCAACACAAGATCACATGTCTGCAGCTGTCGTTCACATCACGGACGTACCACCACCACCCGGGTCGACCGAGGCAGCACGGGATGTACCACCACTGGACACATCACCATCGGATGACCTGATGCAGTTCACCCGAAGTCCTGCCGTCTCAGATCACGGGGTGTCGGCGATGTCTTCGTGTTCCCAGGATTTATCGCCACGGCGTGATAAGGGTGTCAAACAGCGGCTCGGATCACCCACTCACGATTGTACCAGTTACGCGAGCGAAGCTGGCATTTGTTCTCACTCGTCAGTATCATCGGATGATTCCGATTCGGATACGCATAGCAATAACCATTTGTGCAACAACCCCATGGGTGACGTCACGCGTGGTGCGAAGCAAATAAACCCACCAGTGACATGCCCGTGCCATCACTGTTCTCGTGTCAATAAATTTGTTATATCCAGTCCTGGATTATGTAATGCCTCGACCCCCTGTGATACCAACAGCAGTTCTTACACAAACATGGAAATCATCTCTCCATGTGATACCAAAAGCAGTTCTTACACAAACGCTAACGTCACTTCTCCATGTGATACAAACAGCATTTCCTACACAAACAGGGAGGTAACTTCTCAGTGTGATACCAACAGCAGACATGCTGCAAACATTGCGAACTTCAAAGACGATACAGTGTCACTATTGAAGTACTTGCACTCTATGAGTCCTACGGACCTTTACTCACTCCTTCAACAGGTGGACCCAGTGACAGCCTCACACCTGCATCCCAACAACAGGAGAAAAATTGTTAGGTAAACTTTAAGTTTTCTGTCATGAAATAATCGTTTATTTTATTAGTTAACTCAGTAATTATGCTCCCATGTTATTATAGTAACAATAGCACCATTATCGAAGAACAAGAGCCTTTGATTGATATCGAATCTGGATAATGAGGAGAAGGATAAGATGCCGTATCACCTGACATGACACCTAGATCGTTGAAGACTCAGTCTCTGATATGAAGTTTCCAACACTGGAAGTTACAGTGCTAGCACTGTAGCACGTACTTAAAAGAAACTGTAAGTTTCAAGTGTTAGCCCTGTGGCACATACTTAATAGAACCTTACTTATTATCGTGTGATGAGGCCCTAGGTAATCTATGCTAGTTTCTGATTAGTGTCTAAAATAAGACTTGTTTTCGTGGGGTTAAGTATACAAGCACTTGCAAGTATCTAATTCCTCACATGTGGACTCAAGTTTGTCTTTGCATTGAATACAAACATGTTTCGAACTTGTTTAATTTGTTCACATGCTTCCTTCCATACAAGCGACTAAGATTGTGAACGTCTCCTAATCTTGTTCAGATCCCTTCAAGTCTACTACCAGTCGGGACGCACCCTATCCTCATTTTTGAAAGATCAGCACCAAGGGGTCAGCGAAGCCAAGAGTGGACCCTTGCGGTATCCCAATCCTTGTATTCTGTGGGTCAAGTGTGGAGTTTCAGGTGTGTATCCCAGTTCTGGTGCTCGATGGGTCAAGTGTGGACTATCGGGTGGACATTTGATCAAGAATGTAGGGTTTCTCCTGCTTGTTCACCCGGGGCCATCAGATCGGATCACCGAGGCCAAAGAGTCATTAATTTAAAAAAAACATGATGTTTGCTGAAATTCAGATTTTAGGTTATATTTTATTATTCATATGAATCAATCATGGGCGCCCGCAGAAAACTTTATAGGGGGGGGGGGCAAAAAAATCGATTAACTTTCCNGTATGGTGAACGAACTGACAGGAAATCAGCTTCGTTACTCTCTCTTTATTTTCTCTTTACTTTAATAAATTTTTTGTCTATTTTGTCTTAAAATTTTTTTATCCAATCAATTCGGGGGGGGGGGGCAATTGCCCCACCTTGCCCCTACCTGCGGGCGCCCATGGCATGAGCCAAACGTCAAAATCAAATACATTTCATAAATCCTTCAAATAAAGATGATAATATACAGTAAAGACAAAAGAATGGTAGTATATGGTAGAGATTAAATGATTATATATACAGTAGAGACAAAATTATAATAATATACAGTAGAGATAAAATGATGATAATATACGGTAAAGACAAAATGTCATGGTAATATACAGTAGAGACAAAGTGTCATGATTATAATACAAAGTAGAGACAAAAAGATGATAATATACAGTAGAGACAAAATGATGATAATATACAATGGAGACAAAATGTCATGATGATAATATACAGCAGAGACAAAATGGCATGATGATAATATACAGCAGAGACAAAATGTCATGATGATAATACAAAGTAGAGACAAAATGTCATGATGATATATACAGCAGAGACAAAATGTCATGATAATATACAGCAGAGACAAAATGTCTTGATAATATACAGTAGAGACAAAATGTCTTGATAATATACAGTAGAGACAAAATGTCTTGATAATATACAGTAGAGATAAAATGTCATGATAATATACAGTAGAGACAAAATGTCATGATAATATACAGCAGAGACAAAATGTCTTGATAATATACAGTAGAGACAAAATGTCTTGATAATATAAAGTAGAGACAAATGAAAACGATTACATTTTGTATGATGGATGACAGTTTATGACGTTAGTAGATGTGTCCTTAAAATAAAATTCATCAGTACTCTTGGCATCTCCTTCCGTCATTGTCTTGGCATCTCCTTCCGTCATTGTCTTGACATCTCCTTCCGTCATTGTCTTGGCATCTCCTTCCATCATTGTCTTGGCATCTCCTTCCGTCATTGTCTTGGCATCTCCTTCCATCATTGTCTTGGCATCTCCTTCCGTCATTGTCTTGGCATCTCCTTCAGTCATTGTCTTGGCATCCCCTTCCATCATTGTCTTGGCATGTCATCTCGTCATTGTCTTGGCATCTCCTTCCGTCATTGTCTTGGCATCTCCTTCAGTCATTGTCTTGGCATCTCTTCCCGCCATTGTCTTGGCATCTCTTCCCGCCATTGTCTTGGCATCTCCTTAATTCATTGTCTTGGTACCTCCTTCGGGTCATTGTCTTGGCATCTCCTTCAGTCATTGTCTTGGCATCTCCTTCCGTCATTGTCTTGGCATCTGTTCCCGCCATTGTCTTGGCATCTCTTCCCGTCATTGTCTTGGCATCTCTTCCCTCCATTGTCTTGGCATCTCTTCCCGCCATTGTCTTGGCATCTCCTTCATTCATTGTCTTGGCATCTCCTTCGG
>CAXITT010001030.1:163089-180379 GCA_964033795.1 Lymnaea stagnalis
ATCTCCTTCCGCCATTGTCTTGGCATCTCCTTCCGTCATTGTCTTGGCATCTCCTTCCGTCATTGTCTTGGCATGTCATCTCGTCATTATGTTTGCATTTCCTTCCGTCATTGTCTTGGCATCTCCTTCAGTCATTGTCTTGGCATCTCCTTCCGTCATTGTCTTGGCATCTCCTTCAGTCATTGTCTTGGCATCTCCTTCCGTCACTGTCTTGGCATCTGTTCCCGCCATTGTCTTGGCATCTCTTCCCGTCATTGTCTTGGCATCTCCTTCCGCCATTGTCTTGGCATCTCCTTCAGTCATTGTCTTGGCATCTCATTCCGCCATTGTCTTGGCATCTCCTTCAGTCATTGTCTTGGCATGTCATCTCGTCATTGTCTTTGCATCTCCTTCCGTCATTGTCTTGGCATCTCCTTCCGTCATTGTCTTTGCATCTCCTTCCGCCATTGTCTTGGCATCTCCTTCAGTCATTGTCTTGGCATCTCCTTCCGCCATTGTCTTGGCATCTCCTTCCGTCATTGTCTTGGCATCTCCTTCCGTCATTGTCTTGGCATGTCATCTCGTCATTATGTTTGCATTTCCTTCCGTCATTGTCTTGGCATCTCCTTCCGTCATTGTCTTGGCATCTCCTTCCGTCATTGTCTTGGCATCTCCTTCCGTCATTGTCTTGGCATCTCCTTCCGTCATTGTCTTGGCATCTCCTTCCGTCATTGTCTTGGCATCTCCTTCCGTCATTGTCTTGGCATCTCCTTCCGTCATTGTCTTGGCATCTCCTTCCGCCATTGTCTTGGCATCTTCTTCCGCCATTGTCTTGGCATCTCCTTCAGTCATTGTCTTGGCATCTCCTTTCGCCATTGTCTTGGCATCTCCTTCAGTCATTGTCTTGGCATCTCCTTCCGTCATTGTCTTGGCATGTCATCTCGTCATTGTCTTTGCATCTCCTTCCGTCATTGTCTTGGCATCTCCTTCCGCCATTGTCTTGGCATCTCCTTCCGTCATTGTCTTTGCATCTCCTTCAGTCATTGTCTTGGCATCTTCTTCCGCCAATTTCTTGGCATCTCCTTCAGTCATTGTCTTGGCATCTCCTTCCGCCATTGTCTTGGAATCTCCTTCCGCCATTGTCTTGGCATCTCCTTTCGTCATTGTCTTTGCATCTCCTTCAGTCATTGTCTTGGCATCTTCTTCCGCCAATTTCTTGGCATCTCCTTCAGTCATTGTCTTGGCATCTCCTTCCGTCATTGTCTTGGCATCTACTTCAGTCATTGTCTCGGCATCTCCTTCTGCCATTGTCTTGGCATCTCCTTCCGTCATTGTTTTGGCATCTCCTTCCCCCATTGTCTTGGCATCTCCTTCAGTCATTGTCTTGGCATCTCCTTCCGCCATTGTCTTGGCATCTTCTTCCGCCATTGTCTTGGCATCTCCTTCAGTCATTGTCTTGGCATCTCCTTTCGCCATTGTCTTGGCATCTCCTTCAGTCATTGTCTTGGCATCTCCTTCCGTCATTGTCTTGGCATACTCCTTCCGCCATTGTCTTGGCATCTCCTTCCGTCATTGTCTTGGCATCTCCTTCCGTCATTGTCTTGGCATGTCATCTCGTCATTATGTTTGCATTTCCTTCCGTCATTGTCTTGGCATCTCCTTCCGTCATTGTCTTGGCATCTCCTTCTGCCATTGTCTTGGCACTCCTTCCGTCATTGTCTTGGCATCCCCTTCCATCATTGTCTTGGCATCTCCTTCCGTCATTGTCTTGGCATCTCCTTCAGTCATTGTCTTGGCATCTCCTTCAGTCATTGTCTTGGCATCTCCTTCCGCCATTGTCTTGGCATCTCCTTCCGTCATTGTCTTGGCATCTCCTTCCCCCATTGTCTTGGCATCTCCTTCAGTCATTGTCTTGGCATCTCCTTCCGCCATTGTCTTGGAATCTCCTTCCGCCATTGTCTTGGCATCTCCTTTCGTCATTGTCTTTGCATCTCCTTCAGTCATTGTCTTGGCATCTTCTTCCGCCAATTTCTTGGCATCTCCTTCAGTCATTGTCTTGGCATCTCCTTCCGTCATTGTCTTGGCATCTACTTCAGTCATTGTCTCGGCATCTCCTTCTGCCATTGTCTTGGCATCTCCTTCCGTCATTGTTTTGGCATCTCCTTCCCCCATTGTCTTGGCATCTCCTTCAGTCATTGTCTTGGCATCTCCTTCCGCCATTGTCTTGGCATCTTCTTCCGCCATTGTCTTGGCATCTCCTTCAGTCATTGTCTTGGCATCTCCTTTCGCCATTGTCTTGGCATCTCCTTCAGTCATTGTCTTGGCATCTCCTTCCGTCATTGTCTTGGCATCTCCTTCAGTCATTGTCTTGGCATCTCCTTCCGCCATTGTCTTGGCATCTCCTTCCGTCATTGTTTTGGCATCTCCTTCCCCCATTGTCTTGGCATCTCCTTCAGTCATTGTCTTGGCATCTCCTTCCGCCATTGTCTTGGCATCTTCTTCCGCCATTGTCTTGGCATCTCCTTCAGTCATTGTCTTGGCATCTCCTTTCGCCATTGTCTTGGCATCTCCTTCAGTCATTGTCTTGGCATCTCCTTCCGTCATTGTCTTGGCATCTCATCTCGTCATTGTCTTTGCATCTCCTTCCGTCATTGTCTTGGCATCTCCTTCCGCCATTGTCTTGGCATCTCCTTCAGTCATTGTCTTGGCATCTCCTTCCGTTATTGTCTTGGCATCTCCTTCCGCCATTGTCTTGGCATCTCCTTCAGTCATTGTCTTGGCATCTCCTTCCGTCATTGTCTTGGCATCTCCTCCCGTCATTGTCTTTGCATCTCCTTCCATCATTGTCTTGGCATCTCCTCCCGTCATTGTCTTTGCATCTCCTTCCCGTCATTGTCTTGGCATCTCCTCCCGTCATTGTCTTTGCATCTCCTCCCGTCATTGTCTTGAATCTTCTCCCGTCATTGTCTTGGCATTCAACCATTCTCTTAGCTCACTCCTCCAATATACTATACGCCATAAGGTATATAATTTCTGCTAAAAAAAAGACTAGAGCAGCCGAGCCGTGGGTTTACGTTTGAAATGGTTAGAGCAGGGATCGCGAGTTGGCATATCAGGGGGCACGGTGAGAATTAATTAAAAGAACAGAGGTACCTACCATTGACGTTACAGTTACGGTATTACAAAATGTCTCTATATTATCAAATTTCTTTATCAACATTTAACTTACTATAACAACTTTGGCGTTTCGGCTTCTTTTTAATGTCCAACAGAAAATAAAATAAATCAATTTTAAGTCCGTTATTTTCTATTTTAAAAAACGTTGTTACGATTGATGGTGTATCGAGACTATGTCTTAGTTAGACAAGTCGTCAGTGCGGGGGTAGGGGATGCGAGGCCAACGCAAAGAATTCGTAGTGGGTACGAGACTTCGTCATACAATTCGTGTGGTGTTCAAGAGTATAGAGAAAATAATGTGACACTCTGGGTTCAATGTTCCCTATCACCTGTCCCTATTAAATTTGTTTTTGTTTTAAAGGTGAAGGATGATTGACTTGAACTTGACATCAGCTATCCTGTATCTTGATTTGGTGAAAAGGGAAGAGGGATCTTTAGTGAACAAAGTTGAAAGATAATAATATATTTCATTTTGAGGGTTTTACCCCAGATTTTTTGTTCTTAAATTTTGTAACATTCCAAATTGAAACTGGGGGGGGGGGCGTCATGCTGCACGAACAAGTGAACACTCGCTGGGGACTTACACCAGTCATCCCAAAGAGGGATCTTTAGTGAACAAAGTTGAAAGATAATATTATATTTCATTTTGAGGGTTTTACCCCAGGTTTTTTGTTCTTAAATTTTGTAACATTCCAAATTGAAACTGGGGGGGGGGGGCGTCATGCTGCACGAACAAGTGAACACTCGCTGGGGACTTACACCAGTCATCCCACCACGGCGAGGCTAGAATAATTGGTCACACTTGAATCACGCTTATGTCCTGTGCCACGTCTGTTCATGCCGCCTCACTGGCTTCATCTGGTCTCTTCCCGAACATGTAGGCCATGTAGAAAATTCTAAAAGGGGCACTGTTGGAAATGCATCTTGAGGAAACCTGGTATGAACTCAGTCATGCATATCGGTTATTGACCTCGTGTGGGATTATTTATGCCACTTAGTTTCAAAAACCTTCACCATAAGCCCATGGCTACCCTACCTACCAGCCTACCCGACCACATACTGTCGGACTTAATAGTGCAGCCCCTAAAATGATACGAGGCCACTAAATGTGTAATAGGCTCTTACACTTTTGTTTGGCCTTTACAGTGTACGATGAAGAAGAAATAGTACGAAGAAATCAGTCATGAGAATAAGTGATGCCATTTAATTTTTTTTTTTTTAAATCTCATAACCCAAAGACTTGTGGCTCAAGATCCCATAATCCTGTGGTCGGCAACTTGAGTGCGGCTCTGCCAGTCGGCCCCAAATCGGTTTTGACTCCCGACAACATGGTTCTTGACAGGTTTATTTGAAAAGAAATTTGGCTCTCAATTTTTTTTTTTTTTATCATCTTGCTGCTGATTTTTGGCTCTTTTGACTAAAGAGTTTTCCGACCACTGCCATAACCTGCAGTCTTATGGTCAGGCATGATATAAACCAATGCCCTCCCTTGAAAGCATCTTCAAGTGGTGTAGGTGTTGCGCAAGACTACAATCTTCTTTTAAAGTAACACCACACTCGACTTTCGAAAATCCATCTCTTCTTCATTCGACACGATCCCTAACACTGAACAAATAAACAAACCCAATGTGCCGCACTGTCTTTTTACATTATTTTATTTATTTATTTTTTTTTTTGTACATTCATCTGAAGTAAACGAACCCAACAAAATATATGTATTGCTTGTTCATTTAGGTCAGTTGAAGGCCAGTGATTAGCTTGTCAGGGGTAAAAAAACAGAAAAGAAAAATTAGAAGAAAAAAATACGGGGATTGTATTGTTACGTTATCGCCATTTGATGAATGTCGTGTCCACTAGAGGTGACTGCGATACATTATAAGCTCCGTTTGACACCATTGGTCCTGAAGCTGTGCTGCAGTCAGTGGTAGTTTGTTTATGAGACTGGTGGAACATGTCTGACAGTAGAAAATGTCTCAATCGAGTTAAATCCCAGATACACCACCGAGATAAGCAAAACGGAAGATTTTCTCTTTTAAAAAAAAAATGGAATTGTTGAGTGTAGACCTATAAGAATCCATCAGCTCCCTAGTCTCCCCTGTTGTACGTGTGATACTTTGTGCTGAAAGAATGGCTATAATAGTATGTTTTACCTGGGGAAATAAAGCAGACAAGAAGGTGGGAAGGGGGAGGGGGGGGCGAACGTTGAACCCGAAAAGCCCCACGGACGCATTAGCCAGCAGCCCGCGTGAAATGGCTGGGGGTCAAGTCATGACACGTTTGGACCTTAATAGCGTCATAAACTCTTTTGAAGCGAGACCAGAGGTCACCGTTGAGGGGCTGGGCCCAGGTATGTTCCTGCAGGCAGTTTGCGACTAACGGATTGATTCTGTCGAAAAGATTCCCCCCACCCCCTCCTCGTCACGGCTGTTAGCGCCATTTACCCTCACGGACCAGGGCATAACATGTTGTTTCGACCTTGACTTTGGTTTGGTCCTCTGCACATGAATTATGCACCGGCAGTGGCGTAGTCAGTAAGAGGTGCGGAGGGGACGGCCCGCCCCAGGCGGCACTTTTTTCATTATATGAAGGGGCGGCATTTTCGGCCAACTGCAGAGTTTTTTTCGTGGGAGGTGGGCAGCAAAAATCTATTATCATGTCCTGCCCCAGACGGCTCTAACGGTAGCTACGCCACTGTGCCTTGGGAGGCTCTACGATGACTACGGCCTACTTAAGGTGTTTCATTTAGATATATTTTTGTATTGGCATCCTTATAGTTTTCAATGGGCAAGAGGCTGACGATGTTCAAAGTTTAAACAAAACTTATGAAAATAGTTATCTTGATTTAAAATAATGATTTTTATCATTTGTAAATGTATGAATAATAATAATTTTAAAAAGTAAGTAATGTTTAAAAATGTACTGAATCTTCAAGGGTGTGTGGCGCCAGCGTCTACAGTGACTTAGCACCCAGGAGTTTGGTCTGTGGCGCCAGGGTCTACCGTGACTAAGCAGCCTGGAGTTTGGTCTGTGGCGCCAGGGCCAGGTCTACCGTGACTAAGCAGCCTGGAGTTTGGTCTGTGGTGCCAGGGCCAGGGTCTACCGTGACTTAGCAGCCTTGGGTTTGGTCTGTGGTGCCAGGGCCAGGGTCTACCGTGACTAAGCAGCCTGGAGTTTGGTCTGTGGTGCCAGGGCCAGGGTCTACCGTGACTTAGCAGCCTGGAGTTTGGTCTGTGGTGCCAGGGTTAGGGCCTACCGTGACTTAGCAGCCTGGGGTTTGGTCTGTGGTGCTAGGGCCAGGGTCTACCGTGACTTAACAGACTGGAGTTTGGTCTGTGGGGCTAGGGTCTACCGTGACTTAGCAGCCTGGAGTTTGGTCTGTGGTGCTAGGGCCAGGGTCTACCGTGACTTAACAGACTGGAGTTTGGTCTGTGACGCCAGGGTCTACCGTGACTTAGCAGCCTGGAGTTTGGTCTGTGGTGCCAGGGTTAGGGCCTACCGTGACTTAGCAGCCTAGGGTTTGGTCTGTGGTGCCAGGGTCTACCGTGACTTAGCAGCCTGGAGTTTGGTCTGTGGTGCCAGGGTCTACCGTGACTTAGCAGCATGGAGTTTGGTCTGTGGTGCCAGGGCCAGGTCTACCGTGACTTAGCAGCCTGGAGTTTGGTCTGTGGTCCCAGGGCCAGGGTCTACCGTGACTTAGCAGCCTGGGGTTTGGTCTGTGGCGCCAGGGCCATGGTCTTCCGTGACTTAGCAGCCTGGGGTTTGAATGGTCAATACGTCCTGTTCTTGTATGTTTTTATGTTGACTGCAAAAACAAACAAACAAAACAACGTTTTCATAGCATTACTCTTTCTGGTCGAGACGGCTGCTAATCTCTATTCCCCATTCCTGTTTCAGGTCACGAGTACAGCGTAGTGTTACGCTCATACATTACTGTAATGTAAAGCCATACTCGGCTTTTTAATAACTTAATAACTTCCGAAGTGCCTCTATTTGCTAACGCGGAAAACTGGTACGGGGATCGTTTTTTAATGGTGATACGGCTCAGAAAACGGCTTCGCTTTCTTATAAAAGGTTGACAGGTACCTGCATAGAACTGGACGATATGGATTGAAAAGCTTTCATAAAAAGATCGTGGATTTGTATTTCGTCTGGCCAGTTCCTGGGACAGGCCCACGAAATGATGGCAAAGGGCAGTAACCTGAATATTTCAAACGTCGAATGATCCGTTATCACGCCATACATCTGTCCAACAAACATTTCATGATAGGAGAAATATGAATGTGTATGTACTTACTGGACATTTATATTTTATTTATTAGATGAACTTGACAGTTACCGGAAATTTCCACGAATTATGAATGTTGGGTGTCGAGAGATGTTGACCACGGTGGGAATTCCCCGACTTTGGAAATGGTTTATTTTTATGTATACTTATGTTGACACTGGCCTTTGGTTTTCTGGCTGATTAGTAACTTTTACTAGACACTCGATTCTCTTTGTCATACATACGTAAATATGTGTTCACATTTGTCAGAGCGAATGTCATATCTAGTCAGTGAATGTTACCGTGTACATTAGTCAGTGAACGTTACCATGTACATTAGTCAGTGAATGTTCCCATGTACACTAGTCAGTGTCGTGTCCAAACTTGTCAGTATGAGTTTTACTTCCTGATCTTAATCCCCATCTGACCATATCGTGTCCACTCGTAGTGTCGTGCGTGCCCTCTGGCGTCCCTCATAAACTGACCATTAGATAGACCCTAAGGAAAAGGGGGCGTTTTTTATTACAGCCACTAGAGATTTAAGTGACATAAAGAGGTCAGACCCAGTCTTGGCCTCCAAATAAGCCGAGACTTTAATAGCAGCATCCAGAGCCCCCCTAGACCCCCCCCCCCACTCACACACAAGGCACGTCATGTTTGACAATTATCTCCTGAATTAATTCAGTTCTTGAACATGGTCCCGTTATTTAGTGCACACTGGTGTCAGAAGTTGATGCACTAGCAAGGGCAAGAACAAAGAGTAAGTGTGATTCACTCATTTCAAGCTATTTTCCGTCGCATCGTTGGCGGTTGTCCATGGCCATGGGATCAGGAAAGGCTTAAGAGCAGGGTGACTTCACCAACTGGATGACTTCATGTACTGGATGACTTCATGTACTTGATGACTTCATCGACTGATTTATTTATTTTTTTTAAATTATAAAAAAAAAGGTATGTTCTCAGTGCCCTTACAAAACATGGCCAGTGTAGTGTCAAAGGCGCGTACAGATATTTAGATCCAATGAAACGTTCAATAGTTACGGCATGCTTATGTTTTATTATGAACATTCTGAATTCATGGATTCTTGTTTGAAAGCATCAGTCAAACGACTAGAGATTGGGCGGGCCAGGCTGTTTGTTGCCTGTTCCTCGAAAAAAAACAACTACAACACAACAGTGACTCGGCATTCAGTCGAAAATGCCGCCTCTCGTATACAGAATATTAGTGGCACCTGGGGATTCCCCCCCCCCCCTTATTTTTTTCGTACCTCCTTAGGATTCTTGTTTGAAAGCATCAGTCAAACGACTAGAGATTGGGCGGGCCAGGCTGTTTGTTGCCTGTTCCCCGAAAAAAAACAACTACAACACAACAGTGACTCGGCATTCAGTCGAAAATGCCGCCTCTCGTATACAGAATATTAGTGGCACCTGGGGATTCCCCCCCCCCCCTTATTTTTTTCGTACCTCCTTGCTAAGCCACTGCATGCGAAAAGCAACAAAACAGAGCAGTCATGCAATACATCGCAATGACTTATAAAACATCTGCCGTACATAAATACGTCTTATAAAACATTGTCGTGTAACGTCTCATAACAGTCCAAGCCACCAAACTCAAGGGCACGTGCACTCACAATCTAAACACCACCATGCCACCTATTCCTCCATCTCACCCTATCACGACTATCAGATAACACTAGTTAAATACTCCAGTCAGACTTGTCAGCTTAGAATGGTGGTGTTACCCAACAAGTGCATGTGCAGACCCCCTAACCCTGATACAGTCTAACATTGTTTGCGATTGTTCAAGGGAATTAGATCAACCTTGAACTTTGGCCGGGGTTTTAATTTTATTTCTCTGGACATAGCTCTGCTTCAGTCGCTTACAACAATGGACGTTTTCCGGTCAACGGGAGACTACCGTAATCCTGAGAAAACCCAGGAGTTATCCCCCCCCCCCTCCCGCGCTTTCCGAAGTGTTTACAACCGGCCCTTTGTTCACGTGTGCGGTAAGAGAGATTAAAGCAACCCTCCTGACCACTCATCCGTTACGAGTGTGTGCATAACGTGACCGGTGGTTATCTAGTGTTACCAACAGGAGCCATCCCCTTGAGGAGATGCTAAGTGGGGGAGAGGAGGGTATCCCCATGACAGTTTCGGAAAGAATGAGGTGGGGGGGGGGAGGGTGGTGGTGGTGTTTCCTACTTAACTTTAATCGGAGACTAAGCCGTGTCGTGATAACGCCATGAGTCACGGTGAAGCCCATTGCCGTGGGATGTGCTCTTGTCTCCACACAAGACGTTTATCATATCGTGATGATATCAGTTGGCGACAAATTTAAAATGCCAAGCCAGAACCTTTGAGCTGAGCCCGTTTAATTTTAGGTTCAAACGTTTTTGCAACATCTCACTTAACTGTGGCTGTGGATTAGAGAAGCCGTGACCATCATTTTAAAATATCTTTCTTAAATTTGACTGTGTGGCGGTATTACAGATGCCGTGACCATTAGATTATGTCTAAAATATCTTTCTTAAATTTGACTGTGAATTACAGATGTCATGATTCCCACACATTCAATTCATTTAGAAATCTGCCCAAAAAATAAGGGGACTGATTTTTTAAGTATTTTAAAAAAAACAACACGTTGCCATTTATTTTATTTCTGTTAGAATCAAAGAATCATGAGCACAGACTATTATATAACAGTAACAGACGTAGGGCAACGCTCTTGGTTTAGTTAAAGTTGGCGCCAGTTGGACACGAAAATTATATTATTTGTGAACTTTTTTTTATTACATTTTACACCAAGTATGCACTATGAAAACAATTAAAATAAAAATTGAAATCAAGAAAAGCGCTTTATTTTAATGGCCGTCGAAACCGAGGCGCTGTCCCGTTACTTGAGTAACTTGCTAAGCAAACACATTGAGTGACATTGGCAATTGGCAACTCACGAAGTTCAGCAATTCAGTGAATCTTATCGAATGTCGCTACGTTGGCATATCTGTCCGTCACAAATGTGGTGTACCGGTAACTCTGCAACAGTTACGAACGAAACATCGGCAAGCGGCTCTCACGAACACAGCGATTCTCAATCTGTGGGTCGCAACCCCTTTGGGGGGGGGGGGGGCCGAACGGGCTTACCCGGAAATTTATGAAGGGGGAACGAAAATTATTTTAGGGCGGGGGGGGGGGGGGGGGGGGTGGGTGGTCGCGATAACAATAGGAACTGTATAATTATAGGGTCGCGGCATTCCAAAGGTTGAGAACCACGGCACCACCACAATGCTTCCTCACCTTTGTCGTATAACATGTTCTAATTTGTTCATTGAGAACGCCTAATATATGTCAACCTACTCCAGACACCCCCTTTTCTTATTCAACCATCGGGATCTCGCGCCCCCCCCCCTCCAAATACCTTCCACGCCACCACGGGGCGTCCTACGAATGCCACTTCGAACCACAACAACCGACGCTACTCTTCCACCCCCTGCCACCCCAGGGCCTTTCACTATTTGTGGCAACTTTAACTCAACAGAGCTTCTATTATGTCGTTGGTGGGGTCACTGGGTGGGACCCAGTCATTCACGCTGACCAGGGGCCGCGGGTCAGAACTAACGTGGAATTCAAATGCTCATCAATTGTACATTAGCAGGGGGAGAGCGACTCGCAAGGCAACGAGGGGGGCTGCAATCAATGGCCGGCCCGCATACCGATAACCCCCCGTCCACTGTTGGTGGGTCGCCAATTTACGACCGCGATTATTGTATGGCGGGGGCCCCACGCCTTGTGTTGTAGTGAGTCGTCTTAGAAATTCAGGGACGGCAATCTGATGGGAACATTTTTGCTGTACTTCGAGTTGACCTCCCCTGTTTTTTTCCCGCCAAAACTTCGGTATGCGGGGGAAAAAAGGGATTCTAAAAAAAAACCGTTTTTTAAAATTGTTTACTTTAAATTATTATTTTTTCATTTTGTTGTATTTTTTGACTAAAGATATTTTATTGTTAACAATAATAAAACAATTTAAGGAATTTTGATTTTATTTAAATAAATGTCATAGCACAGGTACAGGTTGTAATATTCAGTTGATTGAAATATTTTGCAGAGATGATTGTACAATTCGTTAGCAAATGTTCCAAATTTAAAAATAAACAAAACGTGTGGAAAGTGTAACATGTGCAGAGTGCTTTGGCGTTTAGATATTTACAACAATTTTAATTTTGGCACCGGTAATGATTAAATAAAAAATTAAATGGCATGTTATTGTTATGGACGGTGTTGTGACCATTGGTTCCTTTACTCTACAGAGCTGGACCGGCGGTTGGACGATAGAGTTGACGTCATGATACAACGGGGTCTTATAGCGGAGCTTGACAATTTTCATAAAGAGGTGCAGAGACTGGAGGAGAAGGAGCGGACTGAAAGGTGAACATCTTCAACAGACACTGTCAGCTACACATACTCAGTTTATTCCAGTGATACAGAACATCTTCAACTGACACTGTCAGCTACACATACTCAGTTTATTCAGTGATACAGAACATCTTCAACTGACACTGTCAGCTACACATACTCAGTTTATTCAGTGATACAGAACATCTTCAACTGACACTGTCAGCTACACATACTCAGTTTATTCAGTAATACATTGAGTTGATTCATTTGTAAATTCACTTACCCACCCCCACCCCTTTATTTCAAAGTAGAACAATGCTAATTCCTCATCAGAAAAAAAAATTGGGGTGGGGGGGGGGGTCAGATTCATTACTTGATTTCGCTGCAATTGTCTTCAAAATATAAGTACTGGATCATATTGATACGGTACTTAAAACAAAAGTCACATTATTATTGAACCAATTCAAAAGTTACCATTTGAACTAACAGGGTATCTGGACAGAGCATTTAACAATTAATTAAATAAGCTATTTCAATTTGTCGAGTTATCTTTAAATATTGGCCTTTAATAAACTACTATTTGTTGCGTAATCTGTAAATTGTAGAAAGTGACCTAGACGTTCCCCAGCTTGTGGGAAAAGGCCGCCCCTCCCCCCCCCCTCCCCGACTTTCATGGCAGCGGAAAGATAGTCTCGCATCAGGATATCGAATTTCGGTCATGGATTTCCCGCAAATTTACAAAATAGCCGAGCCGACCCAAGAGTCAAAGAGGCATAAGCCATGGTCATTTCAAGAAGTACATCGGACGGTGGCCACACCTCTCGGCCAAAGTGTGGATTTGCCGACGAATTTGCGAACTGGTCGAACATGGGGATTTGGCCGTAACTTAAAACATACAGAGTTTTTTAATAATTATACAATGACCACTTTAAACTGGATACAGGCAGTTTTGATAAAAACAAGGAACAAAGTGAAAAGTCAGTGTAAAAACTTTGCTTCTGGTGTGTCCTGCTTCCTTTTGGAAACCGCCCTCCACCCAGCTACACATGTTTTCTATTAATATTACCGGTTTTTAAAAGGCTGTTATGCTTGACTTGGGAACTCTGGTAAAAAAAAAAATATATTTAGGGGTATGCGAGGGCCATGGTTAATGCGGCTTTAGGGGTAAGCGAGGGCTATGGTTAATGCGGCTTTAGGGGTAAGCGAGGGCTATGGTTAATGCGGCTTTAGGGGTAAGCGATCCGATCGCTATGGTTAATGCGGCTTTAGGGGTAAGCGAGGGCTATGGTTAATGCGGCTTTGGATCGAAAGATAGAACAAATCATTTGTTCCACAATCTTGTCAGACTTTACCAAGGTGCACCCCCCCCCCTTGCCGTTGTACACATACCTGTAGTCACACTAAAACTTATTATTGTCACCAAGGGTGTGTGGTCGGATCAAAGCGAGGGCTATGGTTAAGGCGGGTTTGGATCGAAAGATAGAACAAATCATTTTTTCCACAATCTTGTCAGACTTTACTAAGGTGCACCCCCCCCCCCTTGCCGTTGTACACATACCTGTAGTCACACTAAAACTTATTATTGTCACCAAGGGTGTGTGGTCGGATCGAAAGATAGAACAAATCATTTGTTCCACAATCTTGTCAGACTTTACCAAGGTGCACCCCCCCCCTTGCCGTTGTACACATACCTGTAGTCACACTAAAACATATTGTCACCAAGGGTGTGTGGTCGGATCGAAAGATATGCAAATTCATTTGTTCCCCAATTTTTTTTCAGAATTTCTTTAAGGACTTCATATTCTCGCTTGTAATCCAATAAACATTCACATGAATGCTAGTTTATTACGGGATTTTTCACAGATGAAGAACGTTTTTAAAATGTCATTTTTTTAAATTTCAGACTTCCTATTATCTAACTTTAGTTCTGTAAAAACCTTTTTGGTCAGTTTTTCCTGTGACTTTAATTTTTTTTCCCGAATAAAATGTGTCTTTTTTCCCCTCGTGACTTTTTCCGCCCACCGCGGAGCAATGATGCTGGTATTCAGTGGTACCGGGTACACAGCAATACGCTCTTCAAAAGAAAGGTGGGGAAGGAGTGCTGCAGGAATGTGATTGTATTTTTCGCAACTATGTTAGCCTAGAGCTTAATTCATTAAATCAATCTCCAAACCAAACACACTGCGCCATCTAATTGACAGACAGAAGCATACACTTTTGCATAATGTCATTAGCGTCATTACCAGTCAGGAGCGGAAACTCAACAGCCTCCATCAAAGATGTCTGCGTCGCATTTTTCGCATTAGTGAAGTTACAAAAATTGCGGTACGGCAATATGAAACAATGAAGAGTCTATCACTCTTTTCGGTAGTTTATTGGTGAGCACGATAATGGGACGAGTTGGAGAGTTTAAGTAAGGAGGTGAGGAGAAATGCGAGCGAACACACCTCAACTGTGGTGAGCAACAATGCGGCACACCTGAAATGTGGTGAGTTACAATGCGGCACACCTCAAATTTGGTGAGTAGTAATGCGGCACACCTCAAAAATGGTAACAATGCGGCACACCTCAACTGTGGTAACAAATGCGGCACACCTCAACTGTGGTAACAAATGCGGCACACCTCAACTGTGGTGAGGAACAATGCGGCACACCTCATCAGTGGTGAGTAACAATACGGCACACCTCAACTGTGGTGAGTAACAATGCGGCTGGATATTACTGAAGAGAACCATTGTCCGATACAACCGGCCAGTGTTTGCAATGTGGACACACCTCACCGTTGGGGGGGGGGGGAATGATGTATTGTGTTACTCAGACTTAAGGTGCTTACAGCCCGCCTTGTACACCCACCCAAACGGGGAACCTTTGTTGGCCGGGCGAGGCCCAGGTGCTATTGATTGCTATCAGCTCACGGGATGTAATGAGAAGCTGGAGTCTGTAAGCGCCGACAAGTGGACCCTATTGAGTCTCGGCTGTGTACTGTTGACTGACGGCGTGGGTAGGATGTGGTGTGTGTGTTTGGGGGGGGGGGTTAGATCCTGGCTGATACTTCCCATGTCTGTGTCATAAGTAGCTGCCGCTTGGGTGGTGCTGTCCAGGCGGTCAAGTGATGCTTCTTTGAAAGGCGGACAAGCGAGGGGATTAGCGCTCCCCCCCATTTTTACCCACCTGTTACATGTGTCATAGAAGTGTTCGTAACATTGCAATTTCAAGTTTTCCGTACAAGTTCAAGGCCGTCGTGGCTCACTGTACATAGCTTGGTTGGACTGACTAAGTCACTTTCTGAACTTGTCTTAATAAAGTAGGGGTTTGGGGGGGGGGTGGGGGGGCGACACATTAGATAATACGATAAAAAGCCTTCATAATTGAAATTTGATTTAAAACGTGCTCAGTTTTCAATATTGGGATCAGACACCGCTCTTTTAATAAGACGAGAGTACATGAGAACTCTAGACGTGGTCCGAAGACAGCCAAGTGTTGCGTTGATTTCGCTTAGTGGGAAAAGATGGTCCTACCTCAAAATGAAGGGTTTCCATTGAGTGTTTCACTTGATCCAGTTTGATAACCTTGTTTCACGGCCCGCCGTCCTATTGGCGGCAGAGAGAAATTAGCGCTATTTGTTGGTAGATAACCCCCGCTCACTCTTGTGAGCCACTTGAGTGGACGTAACGACAGATTGCCTGGTCTGTTCGTACCGACTTGTCGGATGTAGATAGGCCACCTCCATCTCTCTGACACACGTCTCGGTCGTGTACCCACATGATTGTGTCACAAGTAATGAACCGTAATCTGCATGATTGTGCAATGCATCGGCATGATTGAGTAATGTGACACATGTTGAGTAGTGTATCGGCATGATTGAGTAGTGTATCGGCCATGATTGAGTAGTGTATCGGCATGATTGAGTAGTGTATCGGCATGATTGAGTAGTGTATCGGCATGATTGAGTAGTGTATGGGCCATGATTGAGTAGTTTATGGGCCATGATTGAGTAGTGTATGGGCCATGATTGAGTAGTGTATCGACATGATTGAGTAGTTTATGGGCCATGATTGAGTAGTGTATGGGCCATGAACTGTGGTGAGTAACAATGCGGCTGGATATTACTGAAGAGAACCATTGTCCGATACAACCGGCCAGTGTTTGCAATGTGGACACACCTCACCGTTGGGGGGGGGGGGGAATGATGTATTGTGTTACTCAGACTTCAGGTGCTTACAGCCCGACTTGTACACCCACCCAAACGGGGAACCTTTGTTGGCCGGGCGAGGCCCAGGTGCTATTGATTGCTATCAGCTCACGGGATGTAATGAGAAGCTGGAGTCTGTAAGCGCCGACAAGTGGACCCTATTGAGTCTCGGCTGTGTACTGTTGACTGACGGCGTGGGTAGGATGTGGTGTGTGTGTTTGGGGGGGGGGGTTAGATCCTGGCTGATACTTCCCATGTCTGTGTCATAAGTAGCTGCCGCTTGGGTGGTGCTGTCCAGGCGGTCAAGTGATGCTTCTTTGAAAGGCGGACAAGCGAGGGGATTAGCGCTCCCCCCCATTTTTACCCACCTGTTACATGTGTCATAGAAGTGTTCGTAACATTGCAATTTCAAGTTTTCCGTACAAGTTCAAGGCCGTCGTGGCTCACTGTACATAACTTGGTTGGACTGACTAAGTCACTTTCTGAACTTGTCTTAATAAAGTAGGGGTTTGGGGGGGGGGTGGGGGGGCGACACATTAGATAATACGATAAAAAGCCTTCATAATTGAAATTTGATTTAAAACGTGCTCAGTTTTCAATATTGGGATCAGACACCGCTCTTTTAATAAGACGAGAGTACATGAGAACTCTAGACGTGGTCCGAAGACAGCCAAGTGTTGCGTTGATTTCGCTTAGTGGGAAAAGATGGTCCTACCTCAAAATGAAGGGTTTCCATTGAGTGTTTCACTTGATCCAGTTTGATAACCTTGTTTCACGGCCCGCCGTCCTATTGGCGGCAGAGAGAAATTAGCGCTATTTGTTGGTAGATAACCCCCGCTCACTCTTGTGAGCCACTTGAGTGGACGTAACGACAGATTGCCTGGTCTGTTCGTACCGACTTGTCGGATGTAGATAGGCCACCTCCATCTCTCTGACACACGTCTCGGTCGTGTACCCACATGATTGTGTCACAAGTAATGAACCGTAATCTGCATGATTGTGCAATGCATCGGCATGATTGAGTAATGTGACACATGTTGAGTAGTGTATCGGCATGATTGAGTAGTGTATCGGCCATGATTGAGTAGTGTATCGGCATGATTGAGTAGTGTATCGGCATGATTGAGTAGTGTATCGGCATGATTGAGTAGTGTATCGACATGATTGAGTACTGTATGGGCCATGATTGAGTAGTGTATCGGCATGATTGAGTAGTGTATGGGCCATGATTGAGTAGTGTATCGGCATGATTGAGTAGTATATCGGCATGATTGAGTAGTGTATCG
>CAXITT010001030.1:180667-194603 GCA_964033795.1 Lymnaea stagnalis
GTGTAGTGTTTCGTGATGATTGAGTAGTGTATGGGCTATGATTGAGTGGTGTTTGGGTCATGATTGAGTAGTGTATCGGCATGATTGAGTAGTGTATCGGTATGATTGAGTAGTGTATCGGCATGATTGAGTAGTGTATCGGCATGATTGAGTAGTGTATCGGCATGATTGAGTAGTGTATCGACATGATTGAGTACTGTATGGGCCATGATTGAGTAGTGTATCGGCATGATTGAGTAGTGTATGGGCCATGATTGAGTAGTGTATCGGCATGATTGAGTAGTATATCGGCATGATTGAGTAGTGTATCGTCATGATTGAGTAGTGTATCGGCATGATTGTGTCATGAGATTGAAAGGAGGATGATCACAAATCTAGAGTTTTTCTATAGGCACTGTATTAAATGCTCTACTTTGAAAGATTGATCAGTTTGTTGTTTTGAAATCACGTATATCAACTTCGCTTTTGATCGTGTGTTTCTTTCTGGTTGTGTGGCAAAATCTTCTGACGGCTTATTTCCGTCAACTCACGGAGCCGAAACTTGATGCATGGACTGGTTGTCGATGAAAACACGACATTCTTTCAACCTACCCACCACCCCCCAACCTCCATCAATCAGTTTTGTCCTGGTTTTCCAAGGAGAAGATGAAGGAAATACGATGCCCCTGATTTCATGAAATACAACTCCCGATAACTGCGCTAAATGAAATTCGTTTTTTACAACAAATATCGCAAGTGCGTTTGGTGGGTATTATTTTAGAAATAGTTGGTGAAATAAATTGGTGGCGTAAAAGCAGGTGGTCATAAGAAGATCAATAGAGTTCCGAGGGGGGGGGGGGGGACAAAAATGGGAGTGAAATAAATTGGTGGCGTAAAAGCAGGTGGTCATAAGAAGATCAATAGAGTTCCGAGGGGGGGGGGGGAGACAAAAATGGGCATAAGCGAGCCTAGGGTGTGGTTGGGGGGGGGCACTTATTGGGATCGTTTTAAAGTGCGTTATTTGCATTCATGTTTTGTTAAACTTTCAGCTCCAACCCCCCCCCGGGGCGTTGCTGGATATCACATTTGATCTGAAGGATTTATGCGGAAAAGCGTTGTTTTTAGGGGTTCTTGACTTTCTTGCTCAAAACAAAGATTTCCTTCTGTCAAGCTTTTAGTGAACAACTTTGAGCTTGTGAACAACTTTGAGCTTGTGAACAACTTTGAGCTTGTGAACAACTTTGAGCTTGTGAACAACTTTGAGCTTGTGAACAACTTGTTTTTGGTGGGCCGCCTCCTTTCATGCCAGCTGAGATGAGCTTGGTGCGTCTGTTCACTCTAAATATTGCCCACGTCTACAGCATTTCCCACGATGTCTGTCTGTCTGCTGCCAATTTTTATTTTTGACTACATTAACACAGAGCGTGTGTGCTGTAATGTTGTCCAACATTTTCATCTTTCAAAGCTTGATGAAGCCCCACATTAACATTTTCGACACTGCCTTCTTTATACTTGTCATGAGTTTGTATCTCTGTTATCCTACGTTTGAATCTCTGATAACATAAGTTATTATCTCTGTTATCACACTTTATTATCTCTGTTATCAAAAGTTTGTATCTCTGTTATCACACTTTATTATCTCTGTTATCAAAAGTTTGTATCTCTGTTATCACACGTTATTATCTCTGTTATCAAAAGTTTGTATCTCTGTTATCACAAGTTTGTATCTCTGTTATCACACGTTTGGATCTCTGTTATCAAAAGTTTGGATCTCTGTTATCAAAAGTTTGTATCTCTGTTATCACACGTTTGTATTTCTGTTATCACAAGTTTGTATCTCTGTTATCACACGTTTGTATCTCTTTCGAAATTTTAGATTTTACTCCAGTGACGCATTTTTATAAAAATGAAATCTACTATACGATCATTAGTTGAGCCATCTTCCATTTTAGAAAATCTATGTTTAAAAATACTTTTGGATTTGTACTATCATTATGGTCATATAATGGCCTAGTTAAGAAAGAAACATTTATGAGGTGGGGGGGGGGGCTCAAAATTAAGTGTTCTTATCATGTCACTAAGTTAAACAAATTGTTGCAAATTATAGGGTGAATATATGTCACGTGACATTTTCTTTTGCGTTTGTTTACAATCAACAAAATAAGCCAAGTGTTTGTACAAGACAAAATCCACGTGAGATGAAATTTTTTGAGTTCATAGATCAAGTTAAAGGGAACGGCGGCGTAGCTCTCGATACTTTATCCTGTTTGAGAGTCCCTGATCTCCAAGGCCACGTTTTTATCGCTGGTGACTAATGTCCCCAATGTGGAAAGCTGTTTCATTATTTATGATCAAATGGACTATTTGCAAAAAGTGGGGGAGGGGTTTAATGTACGTGCTTGTCAAAGTCCCACTTCCGTCGCCTGGTCTACGTCTACGGCTCGTCTGGTGCACAGTGTACACGTGCGGGCAATATGTTGGGTAGTTTAAATACGCTCTCTAGAAATAATGTATTTTTAGAAAATGCATAGAATTTTGAATACGAAAATTAGACAACTCATTTTCATAACCGGGAATGTGGTCTTATTTCATATATAACCAATATGTACATTTCACGGGGTTACCCGCCAAACGTGGTGAGAACCACCGTTTCATCATCACTAGTAATTAAACGTGACTCACCATTGTACGCTAATCGTTTAATCCCGTGCGTGGAAGCAACGGCCCATGTATTTCGCCGTTTACTCTAGTCATGTTTTAATAAAGTGGGCTTTAGTTGGTTTTAAAAAAAATGGCTTTAATAAATTGTATCTGTCATTTGTTAAGTTCGTTTCGTAAGTGTAATCAACTAGCCTTAGTTAGGTTATTATTGTTTCCCAACTGTCGAACTATTACCGGGAAGAAATTTATAGCCGAAATAACAAAAGCTTTAAAATGAACTAGAATAGATTATTAAATAGATTGTTGATAAACAGCTGTTGGGCCAAATCTCTTCTGAGTAAATACATTCTTACACTAAGCTTCCCGTACACACAGTGTTTTTATGATCAAAGGGAGGTAACTTATTTATATGTAAATATTTTGATACATTTGCCTCTTTATTATAGAAGGTAAACTAAGATATTAGTTAGTTAATTTATACTTTCATTTATTTATTCATTCCATCTCATTTCGTGCCCTCGATGATGAGTAGAATTTTATTTCTCTCTTAAGTTGTGTTGACATCGGGCACGACTACAGTCACGGTGTGTTGCAGATGATTGGTTTCAAGGAGTTTCACGACTATCTCCAGCTCTCACCTGGTCAGAGGGACTCTGAACTGGGGAAGAAACAGTTTGACAAAGGTATGGCTTCTGAAGGAAGTGCAGGGTAACATTGTGACAAGGGCCCGCCCCCTTCCCAAAAAAATAAGCGTTGAAACTTGTTGATGTAAAAAACAGAAGCTGAAGTATTGGGCACAGATAATGAAGTTTTTGAAGTGTGGGCACATTATGGCACATCACATGAGGATGGCCTTCCACAAACTTTTGAATCTCATACAGAACTAACTGCAAATAATTTTAATCCAGTTTGAGGAGTATGGCACAATTTTGATTCAGTAAGATGGATTTATAGAAAATAGATTTGCCTCTATTTGAAACCAATATTACTGATTTATTTTTAATAGGTGTGTTTGAACTGAAAGTTGCTACTAGACGCTATGCGAGGAATCAAATAAAATGGATCAAAAATAGATTTTGTGCACGTAAGTGATTTGATAGAACTATTGAAATTGAACAAATAACATAAAATATTTGTTAGTTATATTTTGTGTCCAAGAATGGAGTATGATTTAAATTATTTTATTAAATTTCGCAATTTGAAATTTTTTTAAAAATTAAGTTTAAGTGAGTTTGTAAAATAAAATGTTTAAATTAAAGAGAAATTTAACCGGAGGGTCAACATGCAAGTTTGATTTTGGATATTAATTATAAATCCGCTATCTATCACTACCAAGTATGTGGGTCTGTATTTAATGACACTTAAAAGATATATTAAAAAGTTGCTGTTTGAATAATTGGCAGGCCCTGGTCCAGATGTCCCCCCTGTATATTGTGTTGACTCCACTGATCTGACACAATTCGATCTCGCCGTAAAGGAGGCTATCGATGTGGTCAAGGCCTACATCAGGGTTAGTGTTTAATTACAGTTCCTTCCCTTTGCAGTTCATTTATACAAGGGAGTTAAATATGAATGTTTTACCACTAACTATATTTATACGCAGTTGCTGCCCTTGACTATTATGGAGAATTAAAAACTCATCATTTTTAGATCTGATTAACATTTGTTCATAATTTATGACTTTCTTATGGAGGATTAACATTGCACATATTAAGATTTACTTCATATACCACAAGTAAAATAGTATATTTTCACATCATATAATAGAATTCAAATGTTCCTTCCTGTTTTGTGTTTTATCAGGGTGAAGACCCAAACAAGGAGCCTGAAAGATTTAGCCGTGAAGTGGACTCTAGGCTTGTTAGGAACATTTGTGATATTTGCGGAGGTCAAGTGTTCATACGCTCACATGAATGGATTGGTAAATATGTATATTTTCTATTTAACAATGTTTTATGTCCACTGATGTTGGTAAGTCATGAACCCTGAGAAAGTATGTTTAAGTAAGTGTTTGCTATCACAAATGGTTTTCAAACTTTTTACACTGGTAAAAATAGGTGAAACAACATGTAGAAATAGAAGTATGAATTGAACTGTACATGCAGAACCTGTGCTAGGAGGGTGTTGGGAAAGGGAATTTAGACAGTCCCTTTGATGTTATCTACTCTGGCCGATAAGATATTAAGACACATCAAAGTCATACTGGGTTTTACAGGTCATAATGGGACATGCCATACTGGGTCTTACAGGTCATAATGGGACATGTCATACTGGGTCCAAAGGTCATAATGGGACATGTCATACCAGGTAATTGCTGACTCGCTTACTTTTCGTAATGTCTTATTATTTATTTTTTTACGTTAACAGTTGAGTTGCACAGAGCTGAACTTTGCATAGCAGCTCGATGGTTTGATGATAAACTTGTAGTTGTCAAAAACAATCCTGTAAAGCAGAAAGCTGTTGGAGCTATACGCTCACAAAGAGAGAGAGAGAGAGTGTCATTTAAAAATAAGAATCATTTTCATGCAGTAATCAAGCAATTTTACAGGAAAAAAATGGAATGTCCTTGTCATTTCACTGTTAAGTCAAACCAAGATAGATAGCCATCGCCATTAATCATTAAGTAATGGCTTAATACTTTTTGAGAGAGATTGAGAGAAACACAATTTATTTGATTCTCAAACAGAACTAACTAAAAATCAGTTTAATCCAATTTTGAGGACTATTGCAAAATTTTGATTCAGTGAGTGGATTTATAGAAAAAAAATATATAAAAAAATAAACAACTCAAGCAGAAAACATAGACAGAAAACAAGTCCAATATGCAGAGTGGCTTTCAGCCAACAATTCTCTTCTTTGCTCTCTTGGTATGAGTTCTTCATAGTCGAGGGTGGTAACAATCTCTCATTCATTTGACACTGTTATCAGTCAAGTGTAAGACATTTTGGCTAGACGCCTTTTTTTCCATCTTCTACTACAAAAATGTCAAGCCACATGAGGAGGCCGTCAAATGATGAATGAACTCCAGCCACATGAGGAGGCCGTCAAATGTTGAATGAACTCCAGCCACATGAGGAGGCTGTCAAATGTTGAATGAACTCCAGAGACGGTATCCAATTTAATTGAGACAAATTTTCTCCAAAACCTCTAGCTTACAAGCTCCCAAAGAATTTTTTAAAAATCCAAAATGATGATTTTATAAATTTATTTATTTATTTAACGCATTTATTTTATACTTCTTATAATTGTATTCTCCTTTCAAATAAATTCAGCAAACCTGTGATTTTAAATACTCTTTAAAATCAAGTGTTTAATGTCGTCGGCTTAAACAAATATATTTTGGGGTAATAGCTAAAAAAAAGTTCCACTTAACCCTGTTCAAATAAGTCGGAACCATATACATCCTGTGGAACATAACTTCTCAGCACCATTCGGGCTTAAATCCACACTGTGTTTGCTCAAATTATCCAGAGTCATGGTAGGGAGCTGTTGAATAACATATAGAAAGCCAAAAATGTCAAAAGACAGTTGCAGTTGCTGAAAACATGTCTTTAAGGTTCCAAGTGTCTGATCTGCTAACTAGAAAAATATTCTATATGACAACATTATTCTGGTGTCTGTTGTGTCTTGTCTGTAGATCCATTTTCTGTAGATTACCACAGCTGAGACACGCAGGCTTGCTCGAAAGAGCAACATTAGGTCATCGTCTGCAGCAACTATCCCAACCCCGCGGTGCCAGAGATTATTCTGAGCACGGATCGGTCTAGCAAGCCACCTTCAAGCTCACCGTATCCCACCCTCCCCCTAACCGGATGACTCGATGGTCCTAGTCGACTTCGTCGGACGAACAGCTTTCTTTGCAAAACACAGATTCAGTGTTCTGATGCCTTTTAGTTTGTAGTGGCCTATGCTGATGCAAATCCTCCTATATTCGGTGAAGATACAGAATAGACCTTGGTTATATGTAATGGTTAAAACTAGTTGCATAGTAGATGTCTTCATGTTACTGACCTTGGAAGGATACTATGGGAAATGGACAGACTGCTTATTTGATTAGCAGGTACCTCGGAATATTGTGTTGACTAGCAATTACAAACTATGAGCAGGCACAGGCTAGTTACATTAATGAAATATAATAGAACAGGGCCTTAGGCGGTCAACCCATTTGCCACCACCTAGCACCAACCTGGTACAGGTATACCGGTATCCTTAATACTACCATTTAAATATAATCTCTAAAAAAAATTTATATGAGAAATCTAGAAATTAACAAAAGCCAGTTATAGAATGTTTTTAACTGTAATATTGACAGGCAGGAATATTCTGTCGATAATACTGCTGAGAGTCAGTTGAGAGAGTCAGTTGAAAAGCACCGTCACATAACACAAATTTCTTTTTGGAGGCCTTCTATGTTATTTCTGTTCTCCAAGTTCAAAATTTACAATTACGTAGAAAGAGTTTTTAAAAATAGAAACTTCAAGCTCTGTTCCTTTCTCTCCAGTTCACCAAAAAACCAAAAAACATCTCCACAATGTAAAGTTGGTCAAACAAAGAGTCAATCTCTTGGCCTTGCTGGCGGCCAGGGAACAGCAGCTGATGGCAGAACACATCCCTGATGGAGATTTAGTTGATTTCAAGCAGGAGGATGGGGGTTTATAACACAACCCTGTTCAAATACAACTTGTGCATGCAGAAGATATTGGTAGAGAACACTAGTTACAGTACAAAAAGAAATATACTGTACTTCTGAGTTACTTACACCTTATTCAGTAAGTTATATAGATATATAAGAATGTGTTTAATGTGACTTGTCAGAAAGCAAAATGTTGATGTTTTTTCTATGTAAATGAAAATAAACGTATATATTTAGGCATATTTGTATGTGTCATTTTAATTGTACATCTTTGTATGGTATTGCAAAGAAGGGGTTTTAAGGGCCAGCTGTAAATGAAAGATGATTAAAAAGTCAAATGGCAAGATCAAGAAGTTGTATACATATAATAATTTATTTTTCATATTACAATGTTGAAATATAATATACACTAATTTATTTTTCATATTACAATGTTGAAATATACACTAACAGACCTGTTTACCCTCAAACTCTTTAAATCGTACAATATCATCACAAAATTGTTCAATACATTATCTTAATAGTAAAAAATAAACATACAGTATATGTAAAATGTATACACACCTCAAACTCGTCAGAGTAAACAGGTCTGCAATAATAAATATATTTTATTACCAAAAGTAATCCCCATTGTTATATGTATTAATCTACATTCCTGTCTGAAGTAGTTAGACCCTCAATAATTGTTTTTGTCCAAATTCATGGTTTTTAATATTTTTTTTTTTATAGACACATGTCTTTGAGATTCACCCGAAAATTGTATATTTACCCCACCTGCCCCGTCAGTCAGTCTCAGGCTATGATTCAAAGTGCTAGTTTATTCTTTTTAATAGTTTTTGCAGCTATATTTTAAAGAAATATGTGACCACTGTCTGTGTGATTTTACTATTTGGTATAGTAGAGTCCCTTGTATTACCTGTTAGCTTTAGTAGTGGTTAGGAAAATGGAAGGGAAGCCAGAGGAGAAAAGGTTGCTTAATAGAAGGATCATTTCATCATTTCTGGTTCAAATTTATGTAACTATGTGGGACAACATTTAAGGCATTTGTCATAACTATCAATTATTTAATAACTAATGGTTAATAAGTACCGTAATTAAAATTTTATGTGCGATTATTTCCCGGGATTGGTTTTCAAGGGCTGGGAATGGATTAATGACAAAAATTGAGGGTCCACTGTATGGGCAACTTAAAATTTACACACCAAACCTAATAATTTTACACACACAACCTTTTCAACTCAATAATTTACACATTCCTGCATTCCTCGCTCTCATCATTACTTTTTTCAAATAAACTTAAATAAACCAGGTGAAAATTTAGTTAGATCCACTGAAAAATTTCCAAGCATGCCCTATTCATAGTACTTTCTGTTATATAATAATGCAGTTGGGATATTATGTATATATTCAAAATATAAGGTACAAAATATGATGGCTAATATGTTTGGCTGACAGTTTATATCTTTATTTTATCTTATCACTGTGTGCAATAAGCAATATATATCAACTCTATTTTTGGCTCAACAACAAACACAAGTTGTCAAGGAAGATAATGCTAGTTAATGCAATCAGAATATAACATGACTTCACCTCCAATCAGAAACTATATATAACATGACTTCACCTCCAATCAGAAACTATATATAAGATGACTTCACCTCCATGGCCACAAGCAATTATTTATTTAATTTATTTAGCATGTGAAGTACCAGGGTACTTACAACTGTCAAGAACATTTACAATCCAGTTTTTACCAGTTTATTTAAAGAGATCTTGCCCGGAAGAATGCAGCCCATCATCTTACCTGCTCCATAGTTTGCATCAATTATAACAATATATAAAAATTATCCATAAGCAACATTTACTTATTTTAATCCTAACCATATTTATGTATATTAACAAATAGTGATCTTATCTTTGCAGTAAATTATAAGAGAGGATTATAAAACTCGAAGACGGTTTCTTTTACAGACATGAAATATGATTTTGGAGATGGCCCATTTTGTTTGTATCTCAGCCTATGGATTTTAGATGGCACTTCAACTTTCAACACAGCCTCTAAACATAATGATATAACTGTGGTCATAAATATCCTGGAAGCCATTTCATCAATGGTAATAAGAGTTATAACAAAATTCAATACAACTTATAGGACCAGTAACAAAGATATTCAGATTTTTTTTTTTTTTTTGAAAACTGTTTGATATTCTCATGAAATTGTGTGCAACCATTTTCTCCCATTCTATATTGTAACACAGGCCAGAATGACTAGGAGAAGTTGTCATTGACATTTAACAAAGAAATGAAGCGCTAAACCAATTATTAATATCATACATGCAAATATGTCATGACTTTGGTATACCAGTATCATGTAATTAAAAACATTGCATGGTTGATGTACAAGAATGGATTTCACAGATTTGACAGCAGATGTACTTTGAAACTCTCTCTTTACACTGGTGGTATCTTAAGTTAGCTATTAATCCCTTTGGCACGGCCAGAACAGAAAGGACCACCTTTGAACCTACATTGGGCTATCACAAGTAAAACATGAGCCTGTCCAGTTCCTTCACCTCAGATCCTTCACCATCAGATGCTGGCATTCTAGTGTAATTTGGGACTTTTTTCTCTTCAACTCAAAGAGCCATGAAAATATTTTAAAATATATCTTGAACATAAAATGTGAACAAGACATGTATCCTAATACAATCACCACAACTCATCACAAATAAAAATTCTCTGGAATGTATGGCTGTAATGCTGTGTTCATTAGGCGCGCAAAATACAATGCCCAGAAGTTAGCACTAATTGGGATTTTTTATAAAGTGCCTTACTTGAATCTTGTTTTGTCAAGTAACTTGAGTAGATGGGAAGTACCTGTATGCGCATTTCTGGCGCAATTGTTTTGGCGAGTTATTTCTAGCTCATTAAATTTTTTTTTTAAAACCTGATCCGACTGGTCTGAAACTAGGGACATTGCAATGACGTTCCTGCGTACATGTGTACACTAAGACAACATATGTGTACAGTAAGAGTAAGAGACAACCCTTGATTTTTCCGAGTGTTGCTTCTTTAAAGCTGTGCAGTGCATCGGGTGGGGGTGGTTTACGATCCCCGCATTACAGCATCCACAAGTTAGTTTCCCTCTTGCTTGTAGTATAACAAAAAAAATGCTCACAAAATAAATGCTTTACTTTTTGAGACACCCTATCGAGACGCTTCCGCTTAACAAAATTTAAGTTGGACACACCCCTTGCACTGAATTCATCCCTTATACTGAAGTGTCGAATCTTTCCATTTAAATCCATATCTATATTTGATTTTAAATTATTTTTTGAAAAAATTCACAAGAGATTGATCAGTGCTCTTTGACAGCTGAACCTTTCTTACTTATCTTGTGTTTCAGTCGCAGTGTCATTTTCTTCCATAGCGTCTCGTCTTTACTTTTACGCTGAGAAAATGTCCCATCTTCTCCCATTTCCACCCCGCTGTCGTTCAAATCGGTGCTCGGGATGGCATCGCCGTTACGTGACCGCAGAAACGACTCGTAGGAACTCTGATGGGTGTTGGTGCTGAGGAACGTCTCGCTGTCGTCTGTAAGCTCAGAGAACGATAAGTTGTGCTTGCTGCCAGATTTGTTCTTCGTGGTGCCGAATTTGGAATCGGCGTAGCTGAAACTCCTAACACTGTTAAATCCGGGAGACGTTACTTTGCCACTGTTTCTTTTGTTCTTCGACTGCTGCGACTGCTGTTTGAACAGAGAGTGCTTCTGACTGACTTTTGGTCCGAGGTCAGAATTTGATTTTCTGCCAAGAGTGCTCGAGCCCTTCTGCGATTTCTGATTGGACCGTAGCTCCACCTCATTTTCGTCCACCTCATCATCCGTGAGGTAATGAGACAAGTCCTCCCCACCGTATACCTTGCCTAAAGGTTTGGCTTTGGGCTGTTTCGGCTTCTGGCTTTCCTCGTTGCTATCCGGGTCATCTGTGTCTTCCGAGTTAAAATCAATAGTTCTCTCCTCCTCGTCATAATCTGGTGCAGGAATGTAAACACCCTCCTGGATTTCCCCACCTTGCTCTTCGGGCTCATGACTGCTGCCGTGGGTAAAGATGGGATTTTCCGTGACGACCTCCTGCCCACCTGTGGACATCGTGTCCGACATGGAACTGCTGGCGCGTAAAGCTGGATTGTCGAAACCCTGGATACGCTCATTGGAGTGACTGGATATGAGGGTGGATGTCTCTGATGATATGGAATGTGTCCGCAAGGAATTGCCAATGTCGTTAACCCTATCTTCGCTGCTGTAGTTCATTGAATAAATCTCTCCGTTCTTTCGCTTCTCGATATCTTCATTCTCGTGATTATTTCCATTCTCATCAATATCATCATCATCATCATCATCATGCACCGAACCCAGCACCATAGGCACATTTTTGTCGCCTATAATCCACGGCTGAGGCTTTGTTAGAAGTCTGTTCGTTCGACTCTCTTGGTTCAGTGAATCCAGCGTGGTATCTTTCTGCAGGGCCAGGAAATCCGTTTCCCCTCCCAGAATCTTGGGCTTGTAGCCACCGAATTTCTTCATGATCGGCATCTGGCCATTGCCAGCCTTTTTCTTGGAGAGCTGGATCTGCTGCTTGGTCTCCTGCTCCGTGAACACGAAGGCGTTGTTCTTCCCGAGGGCGGGGTTGCTGAAAATCTCTTGAACCTTCGGAACTTTTGACATTTTTGTGTTTGTGGATTACACTAGGGAAATATTGGACTGAAGTGTGATGTTTTACGAATATTTTAAGTTTTACAGGTTGTATTACATCAAAGAAAGTTGACGCGAGCACTGTGTAGCTATCTGCAGGTTCGAGTGGATCATGTGCAATTTCGTTGACACAATTGGAAGCAACGGTCTAAGATTAGATCGTTGAAACCTGTCTACAGGGGGATGGGTTGGCCAAAAGCGGATGGTGCATGATTGATCTGTGGAAGAAATAAAGCAAGAGATAGTTAGTCAAACAAGAAGATGCCATTCTGCAAGCAAGTGATAATTATCTCAACAAAAGTTTAATACTAGCACTTAACACAACCAATTTGCATATATTTTTATGGTGGGGGGGGGGGTTGGCTTGGAAACTCGTTTTGGGTAGGAAATATGAAAGTGAAAAGTTTTATTAAATTCTGTGATGTGAAGGGCAAGTTTATTTGTGCGCTTACTATATGACAAGCTACACTATGGGTACAACTATACTATATGTACCATTATGATATAGGTACAACTATACTATATGTACAACTATACTATATGTACAACTATACTATACGTACAACTATACTATAGGGGCCGTCCATAAAGTACGCACGCTATTTTTAACCCCCCCCCCCCCCAGCCAGCCCCCCCTTTCTCTTCCCCCGCCCGCTTTTTTTACCCCCCCCCCCCCCCGTCACAAACTGTCAATAATTCAATAATCTCGGTTGGACCCCTTCCCCCCCCCCACCCCCAAGTAAGTCACACTTTCGAACAAATTTTTTATAAAAATTACTAATTAAAATTATGTGACAAACTCTAGTGCTATATTGAATATGTTTATTATGGGCCTGTGAATTATGTTTAATTCAAAAATATTCACTGGACTTCATCCATTCATGGTGAAGTGAAGTGTTCATCCTTAGTTACGAATGGCATCAATCTTTCACCATCATCGTTTCCTGGAAGGATAATTGCAGACAGATCAACTTCATCCTCATCTCACTCAACATCCTCTGAATGTGCATTTTCTCTTCTGCCAATAACTGCCATGAGTTCTCTTTGCCTTCTAGCAGCAATTCTCAAAGGACTGAAGCATTTTATCTGAGTTGATTCTGGAACAGTTTGAGTTGGCACATTCGCCCGAGCTCTGTGTTGTCCTGCATGTTTCTTCGACATTGTTTGTGAGGCAAAGTATAAGTGACATACTTCGCAAATTTGATCAAATAAGCTGGTGTGCAAAGATGGAAAATAAAGGTCTTATGGTTGTACTTTGAAAACTCCTGTTGATCTCGACAAGGCTATAAATAAAACAAGGCTTCGCAAATGCTTACTAGCGCTCCTAGGAAGAGGAATCGTGAACAACACATTCAGGAGGTACGCATATCATGCTATTCTGACATAAAACTAATTCAAATATTTCACAATATTTTTGAAAATTATTTTTAAAACTATTAAATTCTTCTTCTAAAAATATTTTTTTTTTAAAATTAGAAAATTAAAAAAATAAATGTGTGGCGCCACACATGGCCTGACCCCCCCTCCCCCTGTCACAAACTCAGAGGCGTAGCGAGGGGGGGCGCAGGGGGGACAGATGTCCCCGGGCGCAAGCTAGTTAGGGGCGCCAAAATGTGCTTTGATATTATATTATTGGTAAAAATAATGGGTTTGAGAGAGTTAAAACAAAGAAAAGGGGGCGCTTTAAAATGGATCTTGTCCCCGGGCGCGAATCTTGTCCCCGGGCGCCAAACACCTTCGCTACGCCACTGCACAAACTGTCACCCTTTCTTACACCCCCTCCCCCCTCTGGAGCGTGACATATTTTATGGACGGCCCCATATGTACAACTATACTCTATGTACTGATAGAACTAACTAACTAACTTAAGACAATCAGTGGACACAGAGCCGAGGCTCATCGGGTAGTCC
>CAXITT010001031.1:2759-17584 GCA_964033795.1 Lymnaea stagnalis
GGGGGGGGGGGGGGGGGGACTCGAAGGCCTAAGGGTAATAGACGCAAATGTGTCAAGGGTTGTCGCCTCAACTGTTCCTTTTGGATGCTCGTTCCGGTCCCTGATTGTCTTTGGCAGGAATGAGCAGATTCTGTTCTGTGTTCTTGCTGACCAACTGTCATAGCTCGGCTTCTCTTTTAAAACACCATGGTCTTTCAGTTTTAATGAGAAAGTTTGCAATTCTTTTAGCTGTAATCTCCCTCTGGTTTAACCCAATACTGCCTGCTGTCCCTCTGGTTTAACCCCTAACTGCCTGCTGTCCCTCTGGTTTAACCTTAAACTGCCTGCTGTCCCTCTGGTTTAACCCAATACTGCCTGCTGTCCCTCTGGTTTAACCCAAGACTGCCTGCTGTCCCTCTGGTTTAACCCCTAACTGCCTGCTGTCCCTCTGGTTTAACTCAAAACTGCCAGCTGTCCCTCTGGTTTAACCCAAAACTGCCTGCTGTCCCTCTGGTTTAACCCAACACTGCCTGCTGTGTTAACACGGCTTAATTCCATTTGATTCCCACACGGTTTCTGGGCAAGCAAACTTTTACCCTTTACTACTGGCGTGATCCTCCCACGAATGCTGACGCGACCCACCCGTGAAGTCCGGCGTAATCTACCCATGAAGGCTGGCGTGATCCGCCCATGAATACTGGCGTGATCCGCCCATGAATGTTATAAACGCTGTGTTAGGAAATTAAAAAAAAAATGTTATCTCTTTACAACGAGTTCATACTGCTGAAGTCATACTGCTGAAGTCATACTGCTGAAGTCATACTGCTGAAGTCATACTGCTGAAGTCATACTGCTGAAGTCATACTGCTGAAGTCATACTGCTGAAGTCATACTGCTGAAGTCATACTGCTGAAGTCATACTGCTGAAGTCATACTGCTGAAGTCATACTGCTGAAGTCATACTGCTGAAGTCATACTGCTGAAGTCATACTGCTGAAGTCATACTGCTGAAGTCATACTGCTGAAGTCATACTGCTGAAGTCATACTGCTGAAGTCATACTGCTGAAGTCATACTGCTGAAGTCATACTGCTGAAGTGCTTGTGGTCAGTGGGTAAACAAATAAGTAATGGGTCACGAAGACCTAGTCTTACGTCAATATCCTTGAGTAATCTAGGATTACTCCAATTGCAAATCTAGTTCAACTGACGAGAACACCACATGAACGTAAATTATTTAAACCCATTTAAAAAATCTTTATTCCGACATCTTCAACACGCGTACTGTCGGCGACAACGCCCTACTTTGTCTATTGGCGCAAGAATATCATTTCATCACTTCCCTATATTCAGCTTTAGTTGGACTCGGTCGACTCTGAAACCCAGCAGGCTCACTCGTGAGGTCACTAGGCTAGACTCAGTCAACCTCGAAAGCCGGCAGGCTCACTTGTGAGGTCACTTGGCTAGACTCAGTTAACCTCGAAAGCCGGCAGGCTCACGCCGGCAGGTCACAAAACCTGGACAGTCGAACGGGAAAGCCAGAAGTATCAATCACGAGGTCACGAAGCAAGACCCGGCCAACACCGAGAGCCAGCATCAGGCTCACCCACGAGGTCACAAGGAGGTCCCACTGAACCCGGGCCCGAAGACATTCTCGTATGCAACTAATGAGTGACCATGGCAGCAGTTCTCTTGTACCATAACCTTTCTTTTTAAAGCTGCAAACGCAGACACGAAATCACAACATGCAGCCCTAACAAATCCATGTTCAGTAAATACATGGATTGGACACACAAAAAGATTAATGTGGTTTTTTTTTAACTTCTTTTTTTTTTTAAAGTTCAAGGGTTACGTTAAATTGCGTTAATTTGTTGGCCCCTTTTTATTATTTTTTTTGACAGTTGTCGTCAATGTGTTGATCAAGTGCGACTAAATCACGTGGCGCTCATCTAAAATTACTACAGCGGTGGGTCAAGACTAAATGTTTAGACATCAGAGCAAAATTAATCAAGCTGTCCCAACTGAGCAATCAACGGTCGGCTAACTTAGTGTATGTTAATTCTTCATGAAATAAATCAAACATTGTGCCTCGGTGCTAGGATCCACTCATTACAAAACAATTATGATTATTTCTTTTTTTTTTTTAGCGCTTAAGGATTTTTTTTCCAGATGTTTATAAAAAATTATTTTAAGGATGTATTGTGTGTTTGTTTGTTAATAACAATATTTTAATGTTTTTAAAGAAACATTGTAATTCAAATAAAAAAAAAATTAAATAAAATAACTAGTACATAAAAAAAAGGAAAATGGTTACGATGAAGGACAATGAGATACAACTCTGCAGATTAAAATGTATTAAGCTTTAAAGAGTTATCTCCCCTGTTAATGATTAATTAGCTTTCCCTTTTATAGGATTTAATGACTTTAAAAAAAATCCACATAACACACCTACAAACAAAAAAAAAAAATAAAAAAAACAAACATCAAACTCAGCTCCAATCTTGCCAATACATATATCACGTGACAACCCGGCTAAAGGCAGCTTACGAGACAGATGAAGAAACTCAAGAAAGAGGAATTAAAACACAGAGTCTGACAAAGCAAAAAAAAAATAAAAATCTCATAAATCATGTTTTCAAATTTGTTTTTATTAAAATTTCACGTGGCTCAAAATTAACTTTTGTACATTTTTAAAAAAAAAATCTGTCAAACTACTTGAAGTATTCTCAAATGTTCTCTAGTAGCCCCACCCCTAAGTAATTTTAGCTGTGTTGCCGCCCACCCCACTCCTAAGTGGTCATATTTGTCTCCCCCCCCCCCCTCCCCTCAATTATCTCTTTTCAACGAGCTTTTCAACCTGAGAAATATTCAGTGATATTTACACCAACTATTTTAGGGTAGATTTTGATCCTTGCCAATGCCATCCATGAGAAGGATTTTCCAAAAGTCAGCGGGCACCTAATGTTTTAGTTTGGGGGGGGGGGGGTTTGGGGGGTGTCCAGGAACATCTGGTTGACCGATTTCAAATGTTCTCAATATTTCAATCAGTGGATCGATCAATTGTTTGATTTCTTTAAACTGTTATCCTACTAAACTATATATTGCACGTTAACTAACAATACATCGATGAAGGAGTTGATACACATAGCGACGTTCATCTTGAACGAATTTAGACTAGGAGACCAAAGGTGAACAAGATGTTTGACATAAAGGAGATAATTAAATTGAAATAAAAGTGGGGGGGGGGGATCGGTGAAAAGGGTAGAGATGGTCGGCCAAATTAAGAGACTGGGCTAGCACTGCCCCACAGTACCAGAGCACTGTACCACGAGTACCAGAGCACCGCACTGCCCCACAGTACCAGAGCACTGTACCACGAGTACCAGAGCACCGCACTGCCCCACAGTACCAGAGCACTGTACCACGAGTACCAGAGCACTGTACCACAGTACCAGAGCACTGTACCACAGTGCACAGCTGACGCTTTTAAGGTAAAACTATAAATGGCAAATAAATATCTTTAGGTTTTAAACATAAATCTCAGAACATATGCCCTTCCCCCCACCCCCACCCAACTTTTTAATACATTTTGGTCATTTAACAGAGCGAGAGATACAATAACGACAATTTGTTTTTCTACGTATCTAACACATTACCAACATCGTCATTCGATGATCTCCTATTCTGATTGGTCAACACGACAATTTATTTTTAGAGCACAGCCTCTCCATTATGCCCCTGACGTCACTCCTGACCAACTGGACGTTCTTATCAAAGGTGGAGTACAAGTTGTTCAGACGGCCTTCGATGCCAAATATGTTCTTTCTCATCTCCTGGAACAAGACCGTGGGGTGGGGGGTGGGGAAGCGGGGGTTGAAAATGACATGTCAACCTGGTTGGTTCGCTGTGGTAATGGGATTGTCGTGCTGCCGTATGCTAGTATGTCGTGTTGACGTGGACTAATTGATCGTGTTGACTTACACTAGTATGTTGTGTTAAGTTACACTTGCATGTCATTTTGACTTACGCTAGCACAGTGGTTCTCAACCTTCCTAATGCCGCGACCCTTTAATAGAGCTCACCCTGTTGTGGCGACCCCCGCCACAAAAAATTTTCGCTTCTCCTTTTTAATTGTAGAGCGTCTGTGTTTTCAGTTGGTCTTAGGCGACCCCTGGAAAAGGGTCGTGCGACCTTCAGGTTGAGAACCGCTGCACTAGCATATCCGGTTGACTTAACACTAGCATGCCGTGTTAACTTACAAAAAGTTTGTCCTAGTGGTGTAAACTAGCAAGACGTGTCTGATACACATGTATGCCATGTAAGTGTACACAAGTGTATCATGCGGGTGTATTCATTTGTAATGCGTTTCCCATCCTCCTGGATGCCCCCCCTCCCCTATCAGCCTACCTGAATGTCCCATTGACTTACAATAGTATGTCCTATTGGTCTACACTAGCATGTGTCTAATGCACATGTAATCAGTTTGTCAATTTGGCTGTATGCCCCCCATCCAGGATTTCTTTCAGCTATATCTCCGGGGGGTGGGGGGTTAGTGTCCCCTGGGGAAAGCCAAGTGCCCACCCCCGGAGCAAAAATATGTCCAACAATATATCAACTGGAACTGCTGGCACTGAGAAAAAACTGAAGTGGCCCCCCCCCCCCGAAAATTTGAAGTGACCCCCCCTCCCGGGGAAATTTTCTGAAAGAAAAACTGCCCCCATCAGCCTACCTGAATGTCGTGCGCCTTGTATGCATCTGCTGCCCGGAGCTCGCTAGAAATCTGGTCGTGGCGTGTAAACTGCGAGGTGATGCCACGTAGGTCTGTCTTCAGCCCGGCCAGCCGCTCCTGTTAAGATGGACACTAGCCTTAGCCTCGGTGCACAGTGCACAGTGCACGCCATGCCTTTCGGGCAGTTCGTGAACTACGTCACGGCATATTTTGATTACGCGGTCAATATACAAGTTTTTCTTTTGTAGTGAAAAGATAGATGTGTACATAGATGTGAACGTAGATTTGTACATAGATGTGAAAACCACTAATTTAGGTTTAGACTAAGTTATCGTTGAACATTGTATTTTGCTCATCTTGGTTTCACGACCCATGATCTACGTTATAAAAAGGTTTTATTTTTATTATTTCCAAAATAAGTTTGTTAAAATATAATCTATGTCTAGGCCACTTAAAGTTAGAGCTGTGTTTAGTCATCACCAGATGTCTCCCCTAGTATGGCCTTGATATTGACGTCACCGAAAAACTCTGCCGTGTCAGTCCTTACCCACCCCTCCATTTAATTGGGAAAAGGTATCTTTCTCTTCATCCACCTCTGTCCTCTTCTCACCCCCCATCCATCTCTTCCCTTCTTAACTTTGTCTCCATCAACCCCCGTCATCTCCCCAACACTACCCATCTCCATACTTCCATACCTCCACCCACCCCCCTCCACTATCTCGCCAAACCTCCAGCTCGTGAGGCCCACCTTGAACGCGTCCAGCCTGTTGTTGACTCTCCCGTACGCTTCCTGTGATGTCTGCAACGTCATCTCCGCCTTGTTCTTGAACATTTCCATCTCCGAGATTTTCACCGCGTGCATGGACATCCGTATCTGCAGGTTCCGGTTCCTCCTGTCCAGCTCTGTCACCTAAAATAATGGATGCTTGATCTCATTTCGTCAAGATTTTGGAAGGACCACGTTTACTAGGACAAACCAAAGGGAATCAATCCACTGGGGCCGACACGAATGATCCTTTTTGCTAATTAGGAAAAAATAAAATAAAATTAAAGCAGTTCAGAATTGCGGTTTCGTTGGGATGTAACTAAATGTCACTGACCTTGTCGTCCATCTTGATGACCTCTGACCTGACACGTGTTAGCTCAGAATCGCTCATGATGTTGTAGTTTTCCAGGGTTAAGACCTGAAACGTGGAACGTTTGACAAAAACGTTACATGACGACAACAACGTCGCACACTAATCGCTCTCAGCCGACCTTTCCTGTCAAGGTCTCCCATTTCAAGAGCAGTCAATTATTAATTACCCGTGAACGGCCCACACTGACCGCGGGACAAAACGTTTCAATGAAATAAACAAATTCAATTTACAAGGAAAGAAAGCGTACAATACATTAATTTTTTTATATTTTTTTTGTACACGGCACTCATTTCTAGCCTGCAAATCTTATGTATTTATTTGTGTGTGATTAAGGCAAAAAATCTTCGGACGGCAAATAGACCCGTTTCCCCGTCAACGCATCGAGCTGAAACTTTGCACATGGACTCCAAGCTGATGGCAACACATTCTCTCAAATGTTCCGTCCCACCACCCAGACCCAACCCCTCCAAAAATCTGTTTTACATACTTTTCGTTGGGAATATGAATGAAATATGATGACACCAAGTTCATGAAATATGATGACACCAAGGTCATGAAATATGATGACACCAAGTTCATGAAATATGATGACACCAAGTTCATGAAAATGATGACACAAAGTTAATGAAATATGATGATACCAAGTTCATGAAATATGATGACACCAAGTTCATGAAATATGATGACACCAAGTTCATGAAATATGATGACACCATGTTCATGAAATATGATGACACCAAGTTCATGAAATATGATGACACCAAGTTCATGAAATATAATTCCCCCCAAATTTCGCTTAATGAGATTTTTAATTTTAAAAAAACGACAACATACCGGAAGTGCGTTTTGTGTGTAATATTTTTATTTTGTATTTCAGAGATAGTTGGTGAAATGAATATTCGATGTCAAAGCACCGCGGTACATTGGAATGTTAATATGTTAATAAAAAGAATGCATGTAAATGATTTACAAGAAAAACTTGGTTTCTATGTGTTGGTTCATTTTTTTTTCTTTTTAAACATTAGGTTTAAAAGCTTTCCGGTAAATTTAAGTCTTTAAAAAAAAAAAAATTGTTTATATCCAAGATTTCCGGGATATCACGTCAGATTTCCTAGCTGGTTTATGTTCGGCAGTGTCACTGGAATATCTGGACCCCCCTCCCCCCCCCCCCCCCCCACCCACTCCCTACTCGACGCCCACCTTGGCGAGGCGAGGTAATGATCTAGAACAGGAATGAAAGATGTGTGAAGCAGTGCAAGGTGTTGACCACCCACTCCCTACTCGACGCCCACCTTGGCGAGGCGAGGTAATGATCTAGAACAGGAATGAAAGATGTGTGAAGCAGTGCAAGGTGTTGCACCATTGGGCATGGTGATGTAAGATGGTGTTTGGTGACCGATGAGGGCGTAATGGTGTTAGAAGAACGTAGTTTCAGGGAGGTCTTGGCGGCGTCGTAGCGTTGCGTTTAGTGATGTAAGAGAAATAAGGGGGAGCACTGCGTTCTGGTTGAAGTATTAAGAAATATACAAAAGGTAGAGGAAAAGTGTGTTTAACTATTTTTTTTCCGTCGAAAGATTTTTTGGCCGAAAGGTCCACACTTTGTTGTAGTGCCCTGCCTTGTATATATTTCTATTTATTTAGGATTTCCTCTACCTTGCGTATGTTTCTTTTTGATTTGGTTGGCAATGTGAAAGGATTGCAGCTGTTACCTTTTGTTCTAATGTGCTCAGGTGTCTGAACAGCTCGTAGTATTCTGGAACTCTCCACGGCGTCACCCCAGGGGACCGAGAAGTGGAGGTTCCTGCAGGTGACGTCTCCCCTTCTCCGCTACCTTCCAGGGGCACAACCTGTGGTGGGGGCGCGGAGAGAGGAAGGGGGTCATGGCAAGAGAATAGGTTAAGTTGTTGTTTTTTTTGGGGGGGGGGGGGGTTAAAGAGTAGGTTTGAAGGAGGTATGAAGTTAGTGCAATACGGTTTCTGTACAAGAAACGTCACAATTGTAAAATATGAACGTCAGTCATAAATCGACCTTCCATAGGATACGAAAACATAAATCGACATTACATAGGAGACAAAACAAATATAGCAATCATGCATGTAAAAAAATGACAACAACACAGAAAAAACTAAGATAAATGTCATTTGATGACCATCCCATTATATATATATATATATATATATATATATATACATATATATATATATACATATTATATTATGAATGACCTACTGACCTACTTATATTACACAAATGTTTAAAAATTAAAAAGACAAACCAGTTCTATAAGATTCGAGCTATTCCCAGCAGGGACGAAGGTCTGTTCCCCACCAAGGACCTGTTCGCCGCTGACCAGCTGGGACTTGTTGTCCACAGCATCGGCCTGAATCTCGGCGTGGCCTTCCGCCGCGGTCAGCATGGCCTTCTCCAGTACTTCGAGCCTCAGGTCGTGAGCCACGGCGACGGCGTGCAGACGTTCCAGCTCTCTGTGGTGTAAGGTTTCAGATTTGGCTACGTAAGATTTGTATGGTAAACAAAATCCCAGGCTGCTGGGTTCAATGGGGAAACACGACCAACAAGTAAAAATGTGTTGATTTGTGTGTGCGTCTCTGTGCGAGTTTGTGTGTGTGTGTGTGTGTCTATGTGTGTGTGTGTGTGTTTGTGTGTGAGCGTGTATGCGTGTGTGTGTGTGTGTATGTGTAAAGGTAAAGGACCAAGCAGTCGGAAGCTTGGGATGTGATCTTAAATTATCGTAACACGGTAAACAGGCTTAGTATGTTAAGGGTGTAAAGGAGAAGAGATTTGAAGAAACATCTCATTAAACGTATAAAAGGCGACCCACTCTGGCGCAATGACAATTTGAAATAGAGCAAACTTTATGTGTGATCATTTCTTTTGTTCAACTATTTTATAATATTTTTGTTTTAAGTTCTGCTTCGCTCACAAAATCAATTCTAAATCAAATCTGAAAGCCTAGAAAAGTGAAAACAGTACTCCCCTGTGAGGGTCGCGGAAAACCTTGAATTCAGGCAACCTCTTATTCTTAAGAAAGTATTTTGCATTAAATTGGATTGGAAAAAAATATTCTTTTTTTTTCGCTCCAAGAAGATGGCGCCCGGGACGGCTGCCCCCCCCCACCCCCCTGCACGCTCATTCCACATGCTGTGTGGTGTATACATTCAGTCATGATGATAATGACACACATGCATGGCTGGTAGACACTGTCTGGAATAAGCGACCATGGTGTCGATAATGATAGCGCTGGTATGTCCGCAAGATTGCAGGCATGGACGTATACTTAAGAAAATGCATGCGTAACGGCCATTGATTTTAGAGGCACGGGTTTAAGTTGACTGCAGATGGCTTCAGTGACTCAATAATTTACGAGGAAGCCTGTTTTCATTAACAATTACTTGTAAAAAAAAAAAAACAACGTTATCTGTTCAACTAGTTTCGTAACGGTTAAGGAAAGCCTTACTTTATGAGCATCCCTTCAAACTGTACCAGTGCAGGAATCAGGACCCGAGAAACTGGGGCGGGAAACTCGGCCATCTCAACCTGTGTGAAAGTCGAGAAGATTTCATTGATGCGATTCTGTCCCTGCTCCGGAACGCCACCATTGACCGGTTCACTTCCGGCGCCTCTCTTCGACCTGGAAATGTTCGCAAACGAATTTCGCTGGTCATCCGAGTCGGTTTGGTTTTGACCGGAGAAAAGTTGAAACGTCACTTCTCTTCTTGATGGGGCCGATGCGCTCTCGGCTGCGACCAGCGCCGGATTTGTCCGGCCGTCAGAACGTGTAACGTGGAGTTCTCCCGTCCAACTGCCGTCGGCTCGATGTGAATAATTCACCCCGTGTCCATTTTGGTCAACGAATGAACTGGTTGCAGAACGTCCGTCCGTAACTTCGGTCGAGTCCTCACCACGTGTGGGTTCGTGACCTTTGGCTGGACTGTCATCCACAAACAGTTTATCCAGGACGGGGTTATAAATTTTCGGCCTCCGTGACGTGCCCAGCTTGGACAGCTTGTACTTTAATAACGACAACAAGACATGCTGAAACGCCGGCGAGGCGAGACGGAAGCCCGCAGCCGTCCTGGGCTGGACATGTTGTTCAATGTCGTTAAACCGATCCACTGTCAGAACGAAATCCCGAAGCAGCAACGCGTCTCTGTCCAGAACTCCAGGCTGCTGCAGTTTGGCGGCGAGCTCTCGTCTCGGGCCGGTCGATGTGCACAGACGTTTTCCTGCACCGTGAGCTTCTCTGTGCACGTCCGCGGACCTGAACAAAACCACCAACAGCAGCACGGCGTTGCTGGAAAGCGCCAGCAGCAGAGCCGCCGACAGCTGTTCTTTTGACAACATTTTCTGGCCAGTGGTGGTGTGTCAGACCCCCCCGAGAACATGGCCGTCATCCCACGGGTTATTAACTACTAGGTTTCTTAATAACGTCTCGCGCCAGCCTCGCACCGGATGCTGATCTTGAAAACACGGGAGGCGAACGTGACCGCTTGAGACGTTCTCTCTCTCTCTCCCCTCAATCTCAAGGTCATCTGTATTTTGTTGTTGTTTGAGTGCTTCTTCACGCACACACACACACACACGCACACACACACACACGCGCAGACAAATTAACCAATGAATCCTGCGTCTGCCCAAGATTCACATTTACCTTACAAAATATTTACTATTGCAGAAGACAACTTAGCAATAACGTAACTTCCTGTCCGCCATTTAAAGCAATTCGGTCATTTAACTTTGCTGTAAAATGACCTACACGTTTTCAGCCCATCTTGTTTTCAAGGCGGCATTTTAAGATAAACTTTAAAAAAAAAAATTAATTTGAAAGAGATATCGTTGCTATAGAAACTCAAATGTTTACAATGCATGCAATCGTTCATTTCTTGACACTTTGTTTAGATTGCCACACGCCCATGGGTGTGATGAGGTAAAGCGATTGTAGGGTAGTCAAGGATAAGTCATCGGTGCTAGGCCCAGTTTACTAGCGTAAATCAGAATGTTGTGTTTGAGATATTAATATCCGTAGATCATAAGAATTCGAGAGAAATTTCATTGTCCATTTTCATCGAATTGTTGCATAGATATATTACTAACTTGACGCTTGTAAAATTAATTGCTAATTATTAAATACAAATCAATTTTAACATTATAGCTTATTGTAATGAGCATCTCTGTCATATTATCACCGGCATGACATACCTCTTATTTCACGTATCTCTATTTCAAGAGGAGCTCTGTCATATTATCATCGGCATGACATACCTCTTATTTCACGTATCTCTCCTTCAATGAGGAGCTCTGCCATATTATCATCGCCATGACATACCTCTTATTTCACGTATCTCTCTTCAATGAGGCGCTCTGCCATATCATCGGCATGACATACCTCTTATTTCACGTATCTCTCCTTCAATGAGGAGCTCTGCCATATTATCACCGGCATGACATACCTCTTATTTCACGTATCTCTCCTTCAATGAGGAGCTCTGCCATATTATCATCGCCATGACATACCTCTTATTTCACGTATCTCTCCTTCAATGAGGAGCTCTGCCATATTATCATCGCCATGACATACCTCTTATTTCACGTATCTCTCCTTCAATGAGGAGCTCTGCCATATTATCATCGCCATGACATACCTCTTATTTCACGTATCTCTCCTTCAATGAGGAGCTCTGCCATATTATCATCGCCATGACATACCTCTTATTTCACGTATCTCTCCTTCAATGAGGAGCTCTGCCATATTATCATCGCCATGACATACCTCTTATTTCACGTATCTCTCCTTCAATGAGGAGCTCTGCCATATTATCATCGCCATGACATACCTCTTATTTCACGTATCTCTCCTTCAATGAGGAGCTCTGCCATATTATCATCGCCATGACATACCTCTTATTTCACGTATCTCTCCTTCAATGAGGAGCTCTGCCATATTATCATCGCCATGACATACCTCTTATTTCACGTATCTCTCCTTCAATGAGGAGCTCTGCCATATTATCATCGCCATGACATACCTCTTATTTCACGTATCTCTCCTTCAATGAGGAGCTCTGCCATATTATCATCGCCATGACATACCTCTTATTTCACGTATCTCTCCTTCAATGAGGAGCTCTGCCATATTATCATCGCCATGACATACCTCTTATTTCACGTATCTCTCCTTCAATGAGGAGCTCTGCCATATTATCATCGCCATGACATACCTCTTATTTCACGTATCTCTCCTTCAATGAGGAGCTCTGCCATATTATCATCGCCATGACATACCTCTTATTTCACGTATCTCTCCTTCAATGAGGAGCTCTGCCATATTATCACCGCCATGACATACCTCTTATTTCACGTATCTCTCCTTCAATGAGGAGCTCTGCCATATTATCATCGCCATGACATACCTCTTATTTCACGTATCTCTCCTTCAATGAGGAGCTCTGCCATATTATCACCGGCATGACATACCTCTTATTTCACGTATCTCTCCTTCAATGAGGAGCTCTACCATATTATCACCGCCATGACATACCTCTTATTTCACGTATCTCTCCTTCAATGAGGAGCTCTGCCATATTATCGCCGGCATGACATACCTCTTATTTCACGTATCTCTCCTTCAATGAGGAGCTCTGTCATATTATCACCGCCATGACATACCTCTTATTTCACGTATCTCTCCTTCAATGAGGAGCTCTGCCATATTATCACCGGCATGACAAACCTCTTATTTCACGTATCTCTCCTTCAACGAGGAGCTCTGCCATATTATCATCGCCATGACATACCTCTTATTTCACGTATCTCTCCTTCAATGAGGAGCTCTGCCATATTATCATCGCCATGACATACCTCTTATTTCACGTATCTCTCCTTCAATGAGGAGCTCTGCCATATTATCATCGCCATGACATACCTCTTATTTCACGTATCTCTCCTTCAATGAGGAGCTCTGCCATATTATCACCGCCATGACATACCTCTTATTTCACGTATCTCTCCTTCAATGAGGAGCTCTGCCATATTATCATCGCCATGACATACCTCTTATTTCACGTATCTCTCCTTCACTGAGGAGCCCTGCCATATTATCACCGGCATGACATACCTCTTATTTCACGTATCTCTCCTTCAATGAGGAGCTCTGCCATATTATCATCGCCATGACATACCTCTTATTTCACGTATCTCTCCTTCAATGAGGAGCTCTGCCATATTATCGCCGGCATGACATACCTCTTATTTCACGTATCTCTCCTTCAATGAGGAGCTCTGCCATATTATCATCGCCGAGACAGACGGACATCTCGTTGAAGTGCGTTAAAGACCTAATTTTCTCTCATACACCTGACATCTGCAAACATAGCGTGGGGCTTGTTGAAGCAGCAGCCGTTCTATAAAACAACAAAGTACATTAAGAGAAGTGATAGTAGAAACAGGAAATGAGTGAAACAAAGTAAGGTTAAATCTGACAAGAGGAATGCAACGAAACATCTCGGATCTAGAAACAGCTATACACACAAGCAATTGTGGAGGTAGCGTGCGGCAATTTCTTTTCTTTGTATGGAGGGATGGCATTTTCGAACAAATTCTGAGGGTTTTTTTTCCGTGGAAGGGAGAAACAAAAATCTTAGCTGCCCCCGGGTGCCACTAACCCTAGCTACGCCACTGCAAAAATGTAAACCAATTTGACGTCTACACCACTGAGCCCACAGAGTGGGGCGGTGGATGTCCATTGAGACCACTTGACCAAAGCGATTTGACCTCGAGATGACCTTGCGGACACTTGTCATCCCCCCACTCTCTCTTGCCACTCCACCGTCTATGGGCCTAGAGCTGTAGGTTATTTTTGGTACAGCACTATGGCTAGGCTTGTTGCTATTTGAGTCGGTACAGCACTATGGCTAGTATTGTGGCTATAAGAGTCCGTACAGCACTATGGCTAGGATTGTGCCAGTTAGTATCGGTACAGAACTATGGCTAGGATTGTACCAGTTAGAGTCGGTACAACACTATGGCTAGAGCTGTGGCTATTACAGTCGGTACACCACTATGACTAGAGCTGTGGCTATTACAGTCGATACAACACTATGGCTAGAGCTGTGGCTATTGGAGTCGGTACAACACTATGGCTAGAGCTGTGGTAATTACAGTCGGTACAACACTATGGCTAGAGCTGTGGCTATTACAGTCGGTACAACACTATGACTAGAGCTGTGGCTATGGAGTCGGTACAGCACTATGACTAGAGCTGTGGCTATTAAAGTCGGTACAACACTCTGGCTAGGGCTTTGGCTATAAGAGTCGGTACAACACTATGGCTAGGGCCGTGGCTATTAGAGTCGGTACAACACTATGGCCAGGGCTGTGGCTATTAGAGTCGGTACAACACTATGGCTAGGGCTGTGGCTATTAGAGTCGGTACAACACTCTGGCTAGGGCTTTGGCTATAAGAGTCGGTACAACACTATGGCTAGGGCTGTGGCTATTGGAGTCGGTACAACACTATGGCTAGAGCTGTGGCTATTACAGTCGGTACAAGACTATGGCTAGAGCCGTGGCTATTGGAGTCGGTACAACACTATGGCTAGGGCTGTTGCTATTAGAGTCTGTACAACACAAAGTTCTTAAACCTTTGTTAAAAATGATCTCAACTGTTTTGGCTCAGGGCCCACCTCTCCCAAACATAATGTCGTCACACTATATGTTGAAGACTTTGTTTTTACCGTACCCTTACACAAATGGTCAAAGAACGTTAATAAAAAATATATCTATACCTTCATCTCACACTGTCAGAAATTCGTGACCACCAAGAGCCCCCCCCCCCCCCACTACCCTTTTCATTTCTTTCCTCAGACATGTGACGTCATTTATGTCCGTCCCCCCTACCCCTCCAACTAGCTCTTGTGACACGCTAATAAACCCCTACTGGTGGCCCCCCCCCCCCCCCCCCCCC
>CAXITT010001031.1:23396-50463 GCA_964033795.1 Lymnaea stagnalis
GGGGGGGCGGGGGGGGGGCTTCCACGACTCAGGGAGGGGGGGCAGGGGGGTAGCAGGGGGGGGCAGGGGGCGACAGATGTCCCCGGGCGCAAGCTAGTTAAGGCCGCCAAAATGTGCTTTGATATTATATTATTGGTAAAAATAATGGGTTTGAGAGTTGAAAAAAAAGAAAAGGGGGCGCTTTAAAATGGATCTTGTTCTCGGAAGCGAATCTTGTCCCCGGGCGCAAAACACCCTCGCTACGCCTCTGGTGGGGGTGGGGGTGGAGATAGACGCCTCTGTGTTATACAGTGTAAATAATCAAACTTTAAAAAAAAAAAAATTGACAAAAAATTAAGCCAGCCCAACATTTAAATATGACAGGAAATGCTACACGTTTCTTATAAATTTGTCCCTTTACTTAATTGTCCCTCAGGGCACACAAACGTCATCGCGCCATTTCTCTAAAAGCACTTCAAGTATCCATTTATTAACTGCACACATGTTCTACCCCGTTTCTCGTATGATCATAACAGATGAATGTCAGTTCACTCAAATGTATATCTTGGTGTTTAATCACAACATTCTGTCACAAACATAACTGACAAGCTACTTATTTGATTGAATTAATAGATGCACTCAGCCCCCACAATGAGTGGCTTCATTTCAGGGTTTATTCAAGGGGGGGGGGGCGGGAGACCAATACTTGGCCGGCTTGCTGAGTTGTTTATTACTAGAGGTGCCACAGTACATAGCAATTTAAATATAATCTGCAAATTCGGAGGGGGGGGGGCAATTGCTCCACTTTGCCCTACCCAAATGACGTCCCTGACCACAATGACAAGTGTAATAAATACAAGCACTCCCTCAGACAGTGACAGGAATAATAGATACCAACCCTCCCCCTACACAATGGCACGGCGATAACTAAAAGTACTCAGCCACACAGTGACAAGGGATTGAATGTCATTGCATGTCATCTTGTCCAGACACAGCACTCAAGTTATTAAATGATAACTCGTCAAGAGGTCGTGCCGACATAAGACGGATTCATTACCATTACAGCTTAAGACGAGGCATCACGGGGACAGTGAAGACACCACATGGATGATGATTCTGGACAGTCATCAACATGGGCGCCCGCAGGTAGTGGCAAGGTGGGGCACTTGCCCCCCCCCCCCCCCCCCCCCCCCCACCGGCCTTCCCCTCGTCTCATCCCCCTCCCCCCTACCCTCCACACAAGCTGCCTTCTCCTCGTCTCATTCCCTCCTCCCCCCTCCTCANGCGTTTTGGGTCAAGTGTTGTCTCACATTTGTTAAAATTTGTCTTGGATTAAATACGTATTTTCTGACTCATTTACTCGCTACACTGACTCCGTTAAAACCACCAGTATCCCAACCATACCACTGGTAGGGGCTACGTGTCGTTAGGTTTGGAAAGTTCCTTTAAAATCATCGTCCTTTCATAGGCAGTGTTATTAAATATATAAATATAAGACCTTATGTTGGCTAAGTCCAGTGTTCCTAAAGGTCTTAATCTGGCCCGGGGTGTCACACAGATGGTCCACCCCCAATATACCAGGTGGTCAAAAGACCTTTTTATTTTCATGGTTCCATTCATTAGCGTTGCTCTCCTGCGCCCCCTCCCCAACCTAACCCCCCCCCAATCCTATTATTCCTACATATGGCGCCAGGGCCCAGCACGTTGCAAGGTATTTCGTCATGATGTGGCCCAGTTACTGCTTGCAGCACATGCCGTTAGTCTGGTAACTACCCGTAAGGTGTGTGGTCGCTTATTGGCGGCAGTGGGGGATCAGAGAGTATTGAAACCGGTGAAATTGCCAATCGCTGTATTAGAGAGTAGATGATCGTACTTTTGTATTAAAATAAACAACAACAACAACAACAAAAATTAATAAACTACAAAGTAAAAATCTTACGTTAGGGCAACATTCATTTACATCTAATATACTTTATGCAGTAAATTGATTATCTAAAAGCATGCTTGACTAGGCTTTGTGAGTTCATAGCATCAATTTCCGACGTACATTTCTATACAACATATCCTTTGAGTTCAAAGTTCTAATCGAAAAAGTAAGTGATTGTGTTAAAAATAGATTGTTTCCTGTTTCTTTTGTTTATTCTTTTCAAACGATCGGCGTGTGTCGATTGAACTGCCTGGCATTCATGGATAATGGGGTAAGTTGAATTGACCTCCCTGGCCGAATGCCTGTGTGCTGTGTTGGTGTGCTGTGTTGATGTGTTGCTTGTTTTAATGGGATGTGCTGATGTGTTGTTTGTTTTAATGGGATTTGCTGATGTGTTGTTTGCCTTACACGGTGAGCAGTGGGCTTTTTTTTTTTTACATAGGGTGTGTCGATTCTTTATATCTGTGAACAGTTTTTAGTGTTGGTATTTTAGCCGTATCATTCAGTCAGTTGTAGTTCAGGCGTTACTTTCTCTTCGAGAAACAGAATGCACAAGTGGATTGATCCAGACATCTGTTGAAAGTTTTTTGTAAAAAATAAATACAAAATATCCAGAAAACTGCAACTGTTGCCGCTCATCCTCTAATCTTACTCCCCTCATCCTCTTGTCTTATTCCCTCATCCTCTAGTATTATTCTATTCCCTCATCCTCTAGTCTTATTCCCTCTTCCTCTAGTCTTAATCTCTCATCCTCTAGTCTTATTCTCTCATCCTCTAGTCTTATTCCAACATCCTCTAGTCTTATTCCCTCATCCTCTAGGCTTATTCCCTCATCCTCTAGTCGTATTCCCTTATCCTCTAGACTTATTCTCTCATCCTCTAGTCTTATTCCCACATCCTCTAGTCTTATTCCCTCATCCTCTAGTCGTATTCCCTCATCCTCTAGTCTTATTGCCTCTAGTTTTATTCCCTCTAGTCTTATTCCCTCATCCTCTAGTCTTATTCCCTCATCCTCTAGTCTTATTCCCTCATCCTCTATTCTTATTCCCTCATCCTCTAGTCTTATTCCCTCTAGTCTTATTCCCTCTAGTCTTATTCCCTCATCCTCTGGTCTTATTCCCTCATCCTCCAGTCTTATTCGAACATCCTCTAGTCTTATTCCCTCATCCTCTAGTCTTATTCCCTCTAGTCTTATTCCCCCATCCTTTAGTCTTATTCCCTCATCCTATAATCTTATTCCATCATCCTCTAGTCTTATTCCCTCATCCTCTTGTCTCATTCTCTCATCCTCTAATCTTATTCCCTCATCCTCTAGTCTTATTCCCTCAACCTCTAGTATTATTCCCTCATCCTCAATTATTTTACCCTCATCATATAATCTTATTCCCTTATTCTCTAGTCTTGTTCCCTCATCCTCTAGTCTTAATTCCCTCATCCTCTTGTCTTATTCGTTCATTCTCTAGTCCTACTCCCTCATTATCTGGTCTTATTTCCTCATCTTCTAGTATTATTCCCTCATCCTCTAGTCTTATTCCCTCATCCTCTAGTCTTATTTCCCCATCCTCTAGTCTTATTCCCTCATTCTCTAGTCTTGTTCCCTCATCCTCTAGTCTTAATTCTCTCATCCTCTAATCTTATTCCCTCATCCTCTAATCTTATTCCCTCATCCTCTAATCTTATTCCCTCATCCTCTTGTCTTATTCCCTCATCCTCTAATCTTATTCCCTCATCCTCTAATCTTATTCCCTCATCCTCTTGTCTTATTCCCTCATCCTCTAATCTTATTCCCTCATCCTCTAATCTTATTCCCTCATCCTCTAGTCATATTCCCTCATCCTCTAATCTTTTTCCCTCATCCCCTAGTCATATTCCCTCATCCTCTAGTCTTCTTCCCTCATCCTCTAGTGTTCTTCCCTCATCCTCTAGTCTTATTCCCTTATCCTCTAGTCTTATACCCTTATCCTCTTGTCTTACTCACATGTAAATCAACCAACACCCAAACTCTCTCTCCCCTCTCCTTTGCCACACTGGTCCCTTGACGTTTAGCTGATTGTGTCTTGATTACTCCTGACACGCAGCGACGCTCAGATGAAGTTAACACATCACTGAAACTGCACGCCCGACTTTCAGGTTGTCATTAAAAAAAAAAAAAAAATCTTTTTAGCTAACTAGCACTTGGTTTTATTGCGGTCATTGCTTTGGTTACAGAGTTGATTGTTTAATTCCCCGACAACTAACATTTTTTCCCATGGCCACGGTGACAGTTTATTTTTAAATTCCTTTACAGCTAACGCGTTGTGTCATCATTGTGGTAACGGTAAATCGTTCAACCCCCACGACCACTAACAGGCTGTTTGTCACATCACTTCGTCGCCAGTAGATTCTTCAATACAAACGATGACCAGTGTTTCATTACAGAACATGTATGGGGGGGGGGGGGGGGGGGGNTGGGGGGGCAGAGGAGACACATGTCCCCGGTCGCCAGACTAGCAGGGGCGCCAAAATGGGCTTCGATGTCGTTTAATGAATAAAAATAATGGGTTTCACAGTTTAAAAAAAAAAGGGGGGGGGGAAGGGGGTGTGGGGTGGCAGGGGCGTAAAAATGAATCTTGTCCCCTGGCGCTAAATACTCTAGCTACGCGTCTGCTAGTGGCGTGGAAAGGCGCCGATGCTGGGGTCGACCCAGGCGTCACTTTATCATAATATCGAAGGGCCTGATGTTCGAACAATTATGGCAAACATCTAGGCCCGCCCTGACGGAGCTAAAACTAGCTATGCAACTAGACAGCGTATCTGTATGCAACAAAATTTGAAGAAGTCAAGGGCGCCGATGGCTCTTGGGTGGAAAAGGGCTTGGGAAGTAAATCCAAATCAAGAGGTAAATTTTAGAGTATACCTGAATTCAGTGTTCTATTAGACTTCTGTTCGGGGGAAGGAATTTTTTAGCGTCCGGGGGGGGGGGATATTATGGTGCCCAGTGCCATAAACAAATTGAATTCACTCCGGTTGTGGCGTGCCCCAGGCTGATCATTTGGCAAAAAGTTATATTTAACACCATGCTGTCACATTGATACGCATGAGAGAAAGAGGGCGGTGCAGAAATCGAGGGCGCCGAAGACTCTCGGACAAACTCAAAATACAAGGATTCATTTTGGCGCGTACTTGAATTCGGTGTTTCAGACAATTTGGGAGCGGCATTTCAGATTATTTTTGTGTGGGGGTTGGGGCAGTGCCAGCGGCCACATGCATAGCTGAGAGAGGTAGAGGTGACCGACATACCTGGGCGGCATAGCTGAGAGAGGTAGAGGTGACCGACATACCTGGGCGGCACAGCTGAGAGAGGTAGAGGTGACAGACATACCTGGGCGGCAGAGATGCCCAAAAGAAACACTGACTTAGGTGAGAGTTGATTTGTTCAATCCAACGACAACTAACATGCTGACTCCTGACTTCAGTGGCTGAGGTTTCTTTACCTAATGTGTACCACCTCCCCAGGATTAGTTTCCTTCTGGCCCGCACCTGGGGGTGGTGGACAACCATGGCACTTGTCAGGGGCCCGAGATAGATAGGGGCCCGCCCTTTTTCGAGTTTTTAAAATATAGGCCCATGTTGAAACACGAAAGGGGCCCGAACTCTGTCAGCTGCCTGGGGCCCAGAAATTCATAGGTGCGGGCCTGGCTAACGAGTCCCACCCCCCCACCCCCCGCCTATTTGTCAATTGCTGAAGACGAACCCAGACGAATTCGAACCGACTAAATCTTGGTCGAGATGCTGACACCGTTACCTTTGCCCCATGGGGCAACCTTCTGTGAGCATAGCTACCACTTTATATATTGTCATTTTATTCTTTCTTTATTTCATTTTGGGAAACAGTAAGTCAGACACTGATCTGACCTTGGTATCGCAGGTACGACATTTATGATCAGAATAGCAGTCATTATGAATGGGATTTTTCTGCCAGGAAAAACCGCTAAAACCTATGCGGGTTATCTCCCCTCTATTCTCAAACACGTTGTAAATCACGTAACTGTCTGACACGTCTACCTCCAAACTCTCTAGTTTGACACGTCTACCTCCAAACTCTCTAGTCTGATAAATCTACCTCCAAACTCTCTAGTCTGACAAGTTTTCCTCCAAACTCTTTAGTCTGAAAAGTCTACCTCCAAACTCTCAAGTCTACCTCCAAACTCTCTAGTCTGACAAGTCTACCACCAAACTCTTTAGTCTGACAAGTCTACCTCCAAACTCTCTAGTCTGAAAAGTCTACCTCCAAACTCTCTAGTCTGACAAGTCTACCTCCAAATTCTCTAGTCTGACAAATCTACCTCCAAACTCTTTAGTCTGACAAGTCTACCTCCAAACTCTTTAGTCTGACAAGTCTACCCCCAAACTCTCTAGTCTGACAAGTCTATATATCTCCAAACTCTCTAGTCTGACAAGTCTATATACCTCCAAACTCTCTAGTCTGACAAGTCTATATACCTCCAAACTCTTTAGTCTGACACATCTACCCCTGCCCCTCGCCTTTATTCTCTCAACAAAAAAAGTCTACAAAAATACACTCAACCTATCAGGCCTAGCTTCATTCTCTCAATCTTACAAGTGTAACACCATGCTCTCTTGTCTGACAAGACTACCTTCATACTGTCAAATCTGACAAGTCTACTTTCATACTTTCAAATTTGACAAGTCTGATTCCATATCCTTAGAATGTCTGAACAGCGTATCTCCATACACTAAAATCTGCCTCTTCAACCTTCACACAATCACAAAATCTTTGTTTATAACTTAGGTCTTCGTTATGACACTCAGATATTAACCCGTTCCTTCCAATCATCAGCTTTCTTGTATCACTCAAGTCTCTCAATGACAGCTATACAAACATCTCCACCCCCCCCCTCAACCTGTCCCATTCACTAGCAGCTCCACAGAACTCCTTAAAATGCCACTTTTGAATAAACCTCAACCTCTGTTACGCATCAACCTACAGAGAAGCGTGGTTGGCATGTTCAAGCCAAACATTAAATGTTCTCATGGCTCTATTAGTCCTAAGTCCGTCTTATACTTGGCAACAAGGCGCGAATTCTGCCAACACGCGTGAGAATTTCTCAGGAACCAATGGCCACAGGCCAACCTATTATCACCATTCGAACACATCCATGTGAACCCTATCAGAAACCAATGGCATCACATGACACTCTATCACTAGTCTAACAAGGGCATGTGAAAATGTCACTGGCTTTTTCTATCCAATCACACCACTACCCGTGACATTTATCTCATTTGCCTCTTTTACATTTTATAATGAGTTAAGAATTACTGAGTTAATCATCTCGTGATTGTGTCCCACCAATGGAGTTGCAGCCAGTCTACTATTATATTTGACACAGACTTGCCGACCATGAACTTGTACCCCCCCCCCTCCCCCTTTCTCTTGTCATACCTGGTATTATTGGTATCCAGTATTGAGGTCACGACATGTCATTATCATGATATCATTTATTGGTATCCGGTATTTAGATCGGGACATCTCATTATCATGATATCATTTATTGGTATCCGGTATTGAGGTCACGACATCTCATTATCATGATATCGTTTTATTGGTATCCGGTATTGAGGTCACGACATCTCATTATCATGATATCATTTATTGGTATCCGTTATTTAGATCGTGACATCTCATTATCATGATATCATTTATTGGTATCCGGTATTTAGATCGGGACATCTCATTATCATGATATCGTTTTATTGGTATCCGGTATTGAGGTCACGACATCTCATTATCATGATATCATTTATTGGTATCCGGTATTGAGATCGTGACATCTCATTATCATGATATCGTTTTATTGGTATCCGGTATCCAGGTCACGACATCTCATGATCACTAAAAACCAGACATTAGCCATTTCAAAATTTCTACTAAATTTGTGGTCCTCAGACAGTTGTGCTGCAGCGCCTTTGGCGGTGGGAAGTTAATTTTGGGAGTCATTCAAATTTTTCCCTGACTTGGATGGTTCAAAATATGTTCTATTGTTTCAATGCGATCTCAGATATTTATCTTCAATTTTGATCTCCATATGTCTTCATTGTGATGTTAGATATTTGTCTTCATTGTGATGTTAGATATTTGTCTTCATTGGGATGTTAGATATTTGTCTTCATTGTCATGTTAGATATTTGTCTTCATTGGGATGTTAGATATTTGTCTTCATTGTGATGTTAGATATTTGTCTTCATTGGGATGTTAGATATTTGTCTTCATTGTGATGTTAGATTTTTGTCTTCATTGGGATGTTAGATATTTGTCTTCATTGGGATGTTAGATATTTGTCTTCATTGTGATGTTAGATATTTTGTCTTTATTGTGATGTTAGATATTTTGTCTTTATTGTGATGTTAGATATTTGTCTTCATTGTGATGTTAGATATTTTGTCTTTATTGTGATGTTAGATATTTGTCTTTATTGTGATGTTAGATATTTAGTCTTTATTGTGATGTTAGATATTTTGTCTTTATTGTGATGTTAGATATTTTGTCTTTATTGTAATGTTAGATATTTGTCTTCATTGTGATGTTAGATATTTTGTCTTTATTGTGATGTTAGATATTTGTCATCATTGTGATGTTAGATATTTGTCTTCATTGTGATGTTAGATATTTGTCTTCATTGTGATGTTAGATATTTGTCTTCATTGTGATGTTAGATATTTTGTCTTTATTGTGATTTTAGATATTTTGTCTTTATTGTGATGTTAGATATTTTGTATTTATTGTGATGTTAGATATTTGTCTTTATTGTGGTGTTAGATATTTTGTCTTTATTGTGATGTTAGATATTTGTCTTCATTGTGATGTTAGGTATGTTGTCTTTATTGTGATGTTACATATTTTGTCTTTATTGTGATGTTAGATATAATTTGTCTTCATTGTGATGTTAGATATATTTTGTCTTTATTGTGATGTTAGATATTTTGTCATCAATGTGATGTTAGATATTTTGTCTTCATTGCGATGTTAGAAATTTGTTATCAATGTGTGATGTTAGATATTTTGTCTTCAATGTGATGTTAGATATTTTTTGTCTTCAATGTGATGTTAGATATTTGTTATCAATGTTATGTTAGATATATTTTGTCATCAATGTTATGTTAGATATTCGTCTTCAATGTGATGTTAGATTTTTGTGTGTCCTCAATGTGATGTTAGATATTTGTCTTCAATGTTATCTAATATATATTTGTCTTACATGTTATTTCAGATATTTGTCTTCAGTGTGATCTCAGATTATAATTCAATGTTTCATGGTCTACAGCTTTTTATAACATGTCTAATATTTTTTAACTAAAACTACCCCAATGACGCTAACTTATGAGACACAGTTTTTACAACCGAGAACTTCGCAGTCGCCTAATGTGAATAGTTTATAACATTTTCTTTATTTCAAAAACCTGAAAATCCAAGCTAGCTTAAAGTAAAACTCATCTTTTACCAGCCAAACCTACAGTGACTCTTGTGACTTCTAACATCGTCGACTCGGTCATAATCTGATGGCACCTCAGATATCTTAACATCTCGACCGACGCGTTCGTGGGGCATAATCAGAAAAATCGAGCCACAGCATTGGTTCAGCAATATCCAAACTGGTGTTATTTGTGGGAGCGTTTCAGCTGCTGTCATCAGTCAGACGGTGGTCAGTGGATAAGGTGAGTCGTAACTCGGCGACACACAGGTAGTTTTATTGTGTTGCCATCCCGTGTATGGATCGTGACATTATTCTGTACAAGACACAATGAAACTATGAATACAAGACACACGGTAACTTTGTGTACGAGGCACACTTTAGCTTTGTGTTCAAGACACACAGTTCATTTCTGTACAAGACACACTTTCACTTTGTTTGTAGGACACAATTTAACTTTATGTACAAGACACACTTTAACTTTATGTACAAGGCATTCTTTAACTTTATGTACAAGACTTTGTTTTAGGACACACTTTAACTTTGTGTACAAGACACACTTTAACTTTATGTACAAGACACACTTTAACTTTATATACAAAACACTCTTTAACTTTACATACAAGGCACACTTTTACTCTATGTTAACTACACATTGTAACCCTATGTTAACGACACATTGTAGCTTTAAGTTAGCTACACATTGTAACTCTATGTTAACGACACATTGTAGCTTTAAGTTAGCTACACATTGTAACTCTATGTTAACTACACATTGTAGCTTTAAGTTAGCTACACATTGTAACTCTATGTTAACGACACATTGTAGCTTTAAGTTAACTACACATTGTAACTCTATGTTAACGACACATTGCAGCTTTAAGTTAACTACACATTGTAACTCTATGTTAACGACACATTGTAGCTTTAAGTTAACTACACATAGTAACTCTATGTTAACGACACATTGTAGCTTTAAGTTAACTACACATTGTAACTTTATGTTAACGACACATTGTAACTCTATGTTAGCTACACATTGTAGCTTTAAGTTAACTACACATTGTAACTTTGTGTTAACGACACATTGTAACTCTATGTTAACGACACATTGTATCTTTAAGTTAACTACACATTGTAACTCTATGTTAGCTACACATTGTAGCTTTAAGTAAACTACACATTGTAACTCTATGTTAACGACACATTGTAGCTTTAAGTTAGGTACACATTGTAATTCTATGTTAACGACACATTGTAGCTTTAAGTTAGCTACACATTGTAACTCTATGTTAACGACACATTGTAGCTTTAAGTTAACTACACATTGTAACTCTATGTTAACGACACATTGTAGCTTTAAGTTAACAACACATTGTAACTTTATGGTAACGACACATTGTAGCTTTAAGTTAACAACACATTGTAACTCTATGTTAACGACACATTGTAGCTTTAAGTTAGGTACACATTGTAATTCTATGTTAACGACACATTGTAGCTTTAAGTTAGCTACACATTGTAACTCTATGTTAACGACACATTGTAGCTTTAAGTTAGCTACACATTGTAACTCTATGTTAACGACACATTGTAGCATTAAGTTAGCTACACATTGTAACTCTATGTTAACGACACATTGTAGCTTTAAGTTAGCTACACATTGTTACTCTATGTTAACGACATATTGTAGCTTTAAGTTAACTACACATAGTAACTCTATGTTAACGACACATTGTAGCTTTAAGTTAACTACACATTGTAACTCCGTGTGTTACAAAATAGACCGTGTTTTTTGTTTGACCCTGTGGCGAGAAGTAACACATTAAAATCCACCAACATGTATTTTGTACACGGTTCCATGTACAGTACATGCACAGTACATGCACGGTGCATGCATAGTACATGCACAGTATATGTACAGTATGCTCAAATAACGACAAGTGCATACAGACATCATAAATGGTTCCATGTACCCAGTACATGCACAGTACACTGAAAAGACAACCAGTGCCCACAGGCATCATCTAAAGGTTCCATATCTGCAGTACATGCGCAGTACGCTTTAATAACGGCCAGTGCCCACAGGCATCATCTACGATTCCATATCTACAGTACATGCGCAGTACGCTTTAATAACACAGGCATCATCTATGGTTCTAGGCATACCGTATATCCACAGTACACTCAAATAACGACCAGTGCACATGGACATCATCTTGTCCGTGCAGCAGCAGCATCAACGCAATTCGTACACAGAAACACCGACCGAGAGCTCTTTTGTGTTTATGGTATTGTATTATAAGTAACTGTCCATGAACGAAAAATACACACGAACCGTCCATTTTCGTGCTAGGGTTCGATCAATACGCCGTGGTGAGAATACGTACACCGTTGTGAGAGTCGTTACACCATTGTGATAGACAGTTCAATATTTAACAATGTATGGACAGTTTGGCAATTAAGACAGGGAGTTGAAAAAAGCACGGCTCACTGGCGTGTAATTAATTATTTGTCTTTGTCAAAGACAGCTCATTTTACGACTGCATTTCTTTCATGAAGACAACACAGCACATCTAGATCAGCGTTCCCGAATTGGTGGGTCCGAGGACCGGCACTGGTCCGTGAGCTTGACGTGTGTAATTATGGTCAAATAAAAAAGAAAATGTAATGAAGAACCTGGCACCGGTCCCTGGTGCAATTTCGAAACTTTCCATCTATGTTATGATATGATATGAAAGACTTTGTTTCATGTCAGCATAAGTCATCTATGTAGTGATATGATATGAAATTCTCTGTTTCAAGTCATCACATGTCATCATGTCATCTATATTATGATATGAAAGTCGGGTTTCATTTAATCACATTTCATTTATATTGCGATATGATATGAAAGTCTTTGTTTCATGTCATCACATGTCATCTATATTATGATATGAAAGTCTTTGCTTCATTTCATCCCATGTCATCTATATTGTGATATGAAAGTCTTTGCTTCATGTCATCACATGTCAACTATAATGTGCTATGAAAGTCTTCGTTTCACGTAATCATATGTCATGTATATTATGATATGATATGAAATTCTTAAATGTTTTAAAACTATGACCCTCACTGAAATTCAGGAAACTAGTTTCTAACTAATAGCTTTTAAAATAAATCAAGTCACATTGACTGAAAAGGTTAAATTTATGGATGAATATACTTAATTTATTTTTTTTAAATTTTTTTTTTAAATGAGTGCTGCTCCCAGGATGATCTTAGATTTCAATTCTTCAGCGTTAAAATATTTCCCAGATTTCCAGATCATCGGAACTTTTTATTTCATGAAAATGTTGATAAAAGACATAGTCACATTTGAACATTATTATTATAATTTTTTTTTTAATCTTCCACAGAACGCCACCTAAGCGCCCATCCGTTGCCAGGCAGCCTGACACACTCTGAAACTGAAGAGTTCTACTCCCTCCGTCGTCGTGGCGATCGTCCAGTTCCCTTGTCCTCAAGCCATGACGTCACCAACCAAGTGTGACTACGTCCTGTGGAGCATGTCGGACATTCTGAGATTGTCCCTGGCCGCACCGCTCTCCCTGTACAAACTCTGAATCGCACTGACATTCCTGACACCATTTACTCCACACGCGAGAGGAGTAACACCTTTCTTAGTCTCAGTTTAGGAATAGCACGTCCCCACCTTCACGCCACAGCTTATTCGGTACACCCTAGTCATCGAGTGCGGGATATATTCCAGTCGAGACCCCGCCTGTCTGCCCACAGCAGTCCCTTACATCAAATTCTTTTGTTTTCTTAGGTGCCAACCGTTTAATTGAGATATTGACTTAAGAACTAATATCAGTTCTGCCGGTTAATCGAACAACGCCAGACAACTTCTGAACGGCAAAGGGAAATAACTGCAACCGCAAGTGTACCAATGCGCCCCCAGCATTAAGTCACGGGGGTAAAGAAGATTTGATTTGAACCAGAAGTAACATCCGCAGTAAAGGTAAGTCTTGGCTTAGGTTATGAAATCACGAGTCTCTTCCACTCCTAACAGATGTACCGGTATATGCTAAGAGTCTCTCTCACATATTACCATTCGTATTCTACAATTTCTCCCCTAAAATTTCTCCTCAGTTTTTTCTTACAAGCGCTCCACAATCACTCACAATCTCTTCACAATCTCTCCTCAATTCTCAAAAAAAATCTTCACCATCACTCCAAAACATCTTCACCGTCACTCCACAATCTTTTCACTATCTCTCCACAATATCTTCACCGTCACCCAACAATCTCTTCACATTCTCTCCACAATATCTTCACCGTCACTCCAAAGTCTCTCCTCCATCTCGCCACAACGATTCCACAAATACTAAAAAGAAGTCCATTATCTGGCATCGAAATATGCAGGGAAAGTATGACTTCTCGTTTAAAAATATTTATAAAACCAAGTCACCATAAAGCATATCATGTTCATAAACATATCGGAATACAACGAATCAATCAATACCATGATTTCATTGCATTGCTTTTAACCTTTTATTGTCCGCGGATAAATTGGAACATGCCATGCCGTTTTGTCCATTTCTACGGCGGCTAGATTTCGTGATTATATATCGCGGCTATATTTCGTGATTATATATCGCGGCTATATTTCGTGATTATATATATCGCGGCTATATTTCGTGATTATATATCGCAGCTATATTTCGTGATTATATATATCGCGGCTATATTTCGTGATTATATATCGCGGCTATATTTCGTGATTATATATATCGCGGCTATATTTCGTGATTATATATCGCGGCTATATTTCGTGATTATACATCGCGGCTATATTTCGTGATTATATATCGCGGCTATATTTCTTGACTTTTATATCGCGGCTATATATCTTGACTTAATATCTTGGCTATATTTCTTGACTTTATATCGTGGCTATATTTCGTGACTTTATATCGCGGCTCTATTTCTTGACTTTATATCGTGGCTATATTTGGTGACTTTATATCGCGGCTCTATTTCTATCGTGGCTCTATTTCTTGACTTTATATCGTGGCTATATTTGGTGACTTTATATCGCGGCTCTATTTCTATCGTGGCTCTAATTCTTGACTTTATATCGTGGCTATATTTGGTGACTTTATATCGCGGCTCTATTTCTATCGCGGCTCTATTTCTTGACTTTATATCGTGGCTATATTTGTTGACTTTATATCGCGGCTCTATTTCTTGACTTTATATCGCGGCTCTATTTCTTGACTTTATATCGCGGCTCTATTTCTTGACTTTATATCGTGGCTATATTTGGTGACTTTATATCGTGGCTCTATTTCGTGACTTTATATCGCGGCTCTATTTCTTGACTTTATATCGCGGCTCTATTTCTTGACTTTATATCGTGGCTATATTTGGTGACTTTATATCGCGGCTCTATTTCTTGACTTTATATCGTGGCAACAGAAGCGTGATAAATGAATGAGGGCGTTGCTCTAATATAACGTTGATTAAATTTCAGGGTGTTAAATGAAGGTGGGATGGTTGAAAAAAACAGAAATGTTTAAAAGGGGGAGGAGGTCTTCAATCTTAGAGGAACACTTGACACAAAAAAAAAAAAAAAAAAAAAAAAAAAAAAAAAAAAAAAAAAATGTTTAAAAGGGGGAGGAGGTCTTCAATCTTAAAGGAACACTTGAAAAAAAAAAAAAAAAAAAAAAGAAACAACAACAACAACAAAACTAAGCGAGAAATGCTGTGGCTGCATAATGTAGAACAGCGTTCTTCTATTGGTGGTCCGAGGTCCACCGCCAGTCAGGAGAGCTTTACGTTGCCGGTCCTTACAATTTGAATTATTATGGTCAAATATAAGTAATACATCCACTACCGGTCCCTGGTGCCCTTTCCAAACTTGTCCGTCGGTCCGCCAAACTTATAAGCTTGGGAACCGCTGGTGTAGACATTTTGACTGAACACATTCCCAGTGGCCATGACCTGATCTTTGTTATGTGTTGTTTCTTGCACACGTGGTGTATGCGTTTTAAATAATTTCCACGTTATTTACTTGCAATTTCTCTCCCCCCCACCCCCACCCCCACCCCTCTCCCGCGTCCCCCTTTTTTTATCAATCACGGAAGATGCTGCAATAGAATTCTAGAAAATTTCCTGTCAATTTATTCTGTACCCGTGCGTTGTCACGGAAACATAATTCGTTAGCTTCACGATTCTATTATTAAATTTCCCCAAAAACAAGTGGGGAAGGGGGTGGGGTTGGTGTGGGTTGGTGGACTGGGTTGGGAAGGGGAGGGGTAATAAAACCTTCTCGTCTCAGGTGTAAGCATATCTTAAAGTTGTTAGGTGATGGCACCGTTCCTGTGTAAGTATGGATGAGTCTCTTTGCGCAGAACAAGCAACTCTTACCTTATCTGTGTCCACTACTTTGGCATGTAGCACTCTAAACTGTATCCATTACTTTGGCATGTAGCACTCTCAGCTGACTCCATTTCCTTGGCCATGTAGCACTCTGAACTATATCCATTACTTTGGCACGTAGCACTCTAAACTATATCCATTACTTTGGCATGTAGCACTCTAAACTATATCCATTACTTTGGCATGTAGCACTCTAAACTATATCCATTACTTTGGCATGTAGCACTCCTAATGGTATCCATTTGTTTTATTATAATAAAATTATTATATTGTTGTGTATCTATAATTTTCTCTAAACAGAAATACTTATTAAATTGTAAATCTATTCTTTGTAACCATTACATTGGCATGTAGCACTTTTATCAAATTTCCCTCACTCAGTGGTTTAATAGTCATCTCTGGATCATGCAGAAAATAAATGGATGGATAACAGTGATTTTTGTTTAGTCTGTTTTCTTTCGCGCTGGAGCTATTCTTTTTACTATTCGGAGCTAGAGTTACCCGTCGGAGCTATACTTTTACCCGATGAAGCTAGTCTTTTATCCATAGTTGCTAGTATTTATCCTGTTAGAAATATTTTTTTTTGCCTCGTGAAGAAAATATTTTGCCCGGTGAGCTAGTATTTTGCCTCGTGGAGCTAGTATTTAGCCCCGTGGAGCCAGTATTTTGCTTCACGGAGCCAGTATTTTGCATGCTGGAGCTAGTATTTTGCACAATGGAGCTAGTATTTAGCCCCGTGGAGCCAGTATTTTTCCACGTGGAGCCAGTATTTTGTCCGCTAGATCTAGTATTGTGTCCGCTGGAGCAAGTACTTTGCCCGGAGGAGCTAGTACTTTGTCCGGTGGAGCAAGTATTTTGCCCGGTGGAGCTAGTACTTTGTCCGGTGGAGCTAGTATTTTGCCCGGTGGAGCTAGTCTTGAGCCTAATTTCAGCTAACACGTGTGTTTGCATTTCATGCTGCCCCATAGTCAGCTACGACGAACATAATGATGCGTTCTTCCATAGTCTTGTCACCTTGGTCCGTCAGCTCCATAGGGTCTCATATGTCCCGCACCGCGGTCAACGTATGTAGTTTATTACTTTTGCAATCCAGTTGGTCAATGTTCTGACCACTGATTTAGACAACTTACAGTTGACAACTTTCTCAACACAGTTTCCCTCGTGACTTCCTGGACGGTCAAAACGGCGGATACGATCCCATCCCGGGGGCGGACGTTCATGAATATTCATTAAAGTATCGATATCCATCGATCCTGGGTAATAAGATAACGATACCATAGTACCGGACTTTGGCCCGTCCCCAGGTCCACGTGTTTGACCGTGTCTGGAACATTTTCAGGTCATGTTTCTACGCAAACACGGCCGGAGAGACAACATGTGCCCCTCCTACGTCAGGTCTCCCGGGTCTCAGAACGTCATGGACAGGATATGTTGGACATAGAGGGTAGGCTGGACAGGATATGTTGGACATAGGGGGGTAGGTTGAACAGGATATGATGGACAAAGGGGGTAGGTTGAACAGGATATGGGGGACACATGGGGTGATTTCTTATTAGTCGCCATTTAACAAATTGTGTTTGTATCTGGGGGGGGGGGGGGCATTCTCAAAGTGAACCTGGTACAGACTGGTTGGCATTCATATGACAGGTTGGCATTCATAAGGTGGGTGGGCATTCATAGGACAGGTTGAGACTTAAAATCGCCAAATTAAAATAAGTATGAGTATCGATTCCATGGCGAACGGTAACCAGCAGTGTTANGTTACACGTTGGGCCAATGGGGGGCTGACAGCTGAATGGGGGAGCGCCCCCAATGACCCCCCCCCCCCAACAACAGCAATAAAGCTGGCATTTTAGGAGAGGAAAGTTTATGACTGTTGTTCCCGACACGTACAACTCAAAACTCCACTCGGAGCAAACAATTTTTTTTTTTTACAATATTTTGGGCAAGGCATTCCTCTTTATCTGGTTCTGTACCTGATAATTGATTGAATTTCGGACCACAAAGCTGTTAGTAATATGAATCATCATGTGTTAAATTGTTGCGTTTTGTGGCCGGTCGGCGAAAAGAGCGCATCTGTTTCAAAGGAGGGGATTCTTTAATTTGGCTCTCCTTGGTTGGGAAATAGACCTCTTATAATATGCATTCCCCAGCTTCATTTCTCCAGCTGGAACAGTAGGACCCATCTAACAACTATCCGATTCAGGATACACAATGAGTCACTGACATGATATAACATCGTTTTCTGTAATAAGAAAGAGCATCCACAAACTCACAACCGATGTGTTTGAGAATTCTAGGTTCTTGTAACACCATGTGCACCAGCTCGTGATTTTTGTAACTAATATGTAACCACTGTAACAGCTGTGGCTTGGTTACCGACCAGTACGTCTTAATTATTAATATGATGAACTGCACGTGATCAATCCAGAGGTTTTCCATCACCATTTAACTTTTATTTGCATTGACATGAATTCACAATGTAAAATAAGATGTCCAATAGATTAAAACAATCGTCATGGTCTCAGATCCTACATAATCCAAACAGAAGAACGCTCGTTATTCCGATTCAATATGATGTAGCTTAAAACAATTCTATATACGATGCTAGTGCATGCTCGTCCATGTTCAATTATTCTCTCACACTTCCTTCCTGTCTCTCTGCGCATGACATTCAAAATTTTAACGTAATGCTAAAAAAAGGAAACAATCTGTTCTTATAATTATGGAGCTGTTACAGTTCTCCACTGCAAGACTTTGTAAATTTCCATTAACAAAGAGTTTAATATATGGATGAAATTCTGTTTCTATCTAAGTACAGGATGGACACAATTATTTATCTGCGGTACTTCTTTGCCCTATTTCAAGATAGAATCTCCAACAATAAATAGAAAGTGACCTATTTCAAGATAGAATCTCCCACAATAAATAGAAAAATGACCTATTTCAAGATAGAATCTCCCACAATAAATAGAATGTGACCTATTTCAAGATAGAATCTCCCTCAATAAATAGAAAGTGACCTATTTCAAGACATAATCTCCAACAATAAATAGAAAGTGACCTATTTCAAGACAGAATCTCCAACAATAAATAGAAAGTGACCTATTTCAAGACAGAATCTCCAACAATAAATAGAAAGTGACCTATTTCAAGACAGAATCTCCAACAATAAATAGAGAGTGACTTATTTCAAGACAGAATCTCTAACAATTAATAGAAAGTGACCTATTTCAAGAAAGACCGTCGAAAAAAAAGACAGCATTTATTCTTGTCCAGGTTTCTATATTTGGCCTAAACGTATTGCAGACACAAGGCAAGGCAGTGCATTTGACTAGAGCAATAATAGGAGCATGGAAAAAAGATTGCACATTAACAAAAGAGACATAACGGCAACTAGTAACTGTCCAGGATTCCTCTGCCCTTAAGACGATATCACCAGTTGAATGCATTTCACATTCAGATCAATTTAACCAACCGATAAGACTCAGTGAGATTAAGCTCAGCCATTCACCAACGTTGAATGAAATTGTTCCATTTTAAAACGAGAGGTTATCTCCTGGCAAATGTATTGCACGGCTTGACCTGGTGTAAATAACCTTGACCAAAGTCGACGTGGAGGAAAGGGGGTGGGGGATGTGGGGGTCGGTTGGAATCATCAGGGCTGCTTGACCTACATTAGCATCTTTCGGAAAACATAAAAGAGTAATGTGTGGGGGAGAGGGGGGGGGGAGGAAACTTTGGAAAGATAAAAAAATGTTACTATTTATAGCAGATCGAGCTTGGCGTCGTATGGGTTTGGTCACGCCCTGTCATTCTCTGGCGGTAACCGCCGCTGAGTCTGTACATTTCGGGTTACCTGGACGGATTAGGGTTACCTGGACAGCCCATGTTTTGGTTAGGGTTCCATATCTTTGAGGCTCATGATCCAAAGACATGTGCCTATCAACTGGGATTGTGTTTTAATGAGTTCTTTTGGGAGCGCTTTGCAAAGTCGTCCTGGAATCTATTTTATAGAAAGTGTACGGAACAGCGCTGAGAAATGACTGTCTTTGTTGGACACAAGTAAGTCGTCTCTCTCTCTCTGTTATATTTACCTCTGCCTCACATCTATACATTGAAGGGGAAACAAAATAATGAAAGGCTCAAGCTTACAGGACAATGTCCTGTGTCTGTTTATAACATCATTTACAAGCTTTAAAATGTCCTATCTTCGCGACGTCATCTATTTGAAATGAAAAATCTTTTTTTTTTTCTTTTTAAAATAATTATCTTCTCCTTCATCTTCTAAATTTGGAGGACCCACGATCAACCTTTTGATCATTCTGGCTCCTATAAACCTTTATATTTTTAAATAACCGCACTTTACAAAGAAATCACGTGTCTATTTGGTGACATTACTTTGCAATACCCAATCTTTAAAATGTAATCTCTCTTAAAATACATACTTAACAAATAAAAAAAAAAACAAAAAAAAAACCCAATCATTTCATTGGGAAATGGCAATTCGAATACCTCTATAAATGCAGCATTCTTTTGTAATGCCACAAATTTGAATTCCCATCTCTTTTGATGCCATGTCTTTTAAAAGGCCACCTCTTTCACATGCCAAATCTTTGAAAGGCCATCTCTTTCGCATGCCAAATCTTTGAAAGGCCATCTCTTTCATATGCCAAATCTTTGAAAAGCCACCTCTTTCACACTCCAAATCTTTGAAAGGCCATCTCTTTCACATGCCAAATCTTTGAAAGGCCATCTCTTTCATATGCCAAATCTTTGAAAGGCCATCTCTTTCATATGCCAAATCTTTGAAAGGCCATCTCTTTCATATGCCAAATCTTTGAAAGGCCATCTCTTTCATATGCCAAATCTTTGAAAGGCCATCTCTTTCATATGCCAAATCGTTGAAAGGCCATCTCTTTCACATGCCAAATCTTTGAAAGGCCATCTCTTTCATATGCCAAATCTTTGAAAGGCCACCTCTTTCACATTCCAAATCTTTGAAGTTTGTTGCGTTGACACCATTTGGCATAAACCAAATTCACAATTCTTGGTAGCTTCAAATGTCTTCTCCTGTTTAACCTTGATATTATGTTTCCTCCCATTTCCTTTCCGTTCTTCCGAAATTTGTTAGCAAAAACGGTTGAACGTGTATTATTTCTAATCATAAAAAAACATTTAATGTTTTATTTACACACATCGCTTGTGTTCTATCTCTTTGAAATCCCGTCTCTTTGGGTTTCCCATCTCTTTGAAATCGCGTCTCTTTGGGTTTCCCATCTGTTTGAAATCCCGTCTCTTTGGGTTTCCCATCTGTTTGAAATCCCGTCTCTTTGGGTTTCCCATCTCTTTGAAATCCCGTCTCTTTGGGTTTCCCATCTGTTTGAAATCCCGTCTCTTTGGGTTTCCCATCTCTTTGAAATCCCGTCTCTTTGGGTTTCCCATCTGTTTGAAATCCCGTCTCTTTGGGTTTCCCATCTCTTTGAAATCCCGTCTCTTTGGGTTTCCCATCTGTTTGAAATCCCGTCTCTTTGGGTTTCCCATCTCTTTGAAATCCCGTCTCTTTGGGTTTCCCATCTGTTTGAAATCCCGTCTCTTTGGGTTTCCCATCTCTTTGAAATCCCGTCTCTTTGGGTTTCCCATCTCTTTGAAATCCCGTCTCTTTGGGTTTCCCATCTCTTTGAAATCCCGTCTCTTTGGGTTTCCCATCTCAGTGAAAGGAAGAAGCTGAGAAAAAGTAGCACTGAGGGTTAAATGCAACAGAACAAAGGCTATCATCTATCCACCCAGTCGTATTTACTGCATCAGAGCAAAGACTAGTATCCCATCCACCAAGTTATATCTAATGCATCAAAACAAAGACTATCATCTATCCACCCAGTCGTATTTACTGCATCAGAGCAAAGACTAGTATCCCATCCACCAAGTTATATCTAATGCATCAAAACAAAGACTATCATCTATCCACCCAGTCGTATTTACTGCATCAGAGCAAAGACTAGTATCCCATCCACCAAGTTATATCTAATGCATCAAAACAAAGACTATCATCTATCCACCCAGTCGTATTTACTGCATCAGAGCAAAGACTAGTATCCCATCCACCAAGTTATATCTAATGCATCAAAACAAAGACTATCATCTATCCACCCAGTCGTATTTACTGCATCAGAGCAAAGACTAGTATCCCATCCACCAAGTTATATCTAATGCATCAAAACAAAGACTATCATCTATCCATCATCATCGTCATGTCCCTTAGTCCTTGGAACGTTTAGGCGCCACAGATGACACGTGAACATATCCTCCTCATCTATCCACTCAGGTCTAATTACTACATGAGAACAAAGACTGTCATCTATCGACCCAGCTATATCTATTGCGCCATAACGACGTCTACCATTTACCCACCCAATTATATCTATTGCGCCATAACGGCGTCTACCATTTACCCACCCAATTATATCTATTGCGCCATAACGGCGTCTACCATTTACCCACCCAATTATATCTATTGCGCCATAACGACGTCTACCATTTACCCACCCAATTATATCTATTGCGCCATAACGACGTCTACCATTTACCCACCCAATTATATCTATTGCGCCATAACGGCGTCTACCATTTACCCACCCAATTATATCTATTGCGCCATAACGACGTCTACCATTTACCCACCCAATTATATCTATTGCGCCATAACGACGTCTACCATTTACCCACCCAATTATATCTATTGCGCCATAACGGCGTCTACCATTTACCCACCCAATTATATCTATTGCGCCATAACGACGTCTACCATTTACCCACCCAATTATATCTATTGCGCCATAACGACGTCTACCATTTACCCACCCAATTATATCTATTGCGCCATAACGACGTCTACCATTTACCCACCCAATTATATCTATTGCGCCATAACGGCGTCTACCATTTACCCACCCAATTATATCTATTGCGCCATAACGACGTCTACCATTTACCCACCCAATTATATCTACTGCACCAGAATAAAGACTACCATTTACCAACCCAATTATATCTACTGCACCAGAGTAAAGACTGTCACCCGATACAAAGTAGTGCAAGTAGTACACACAAACATTGATTTTTGCTCAAGCTCGGTTCAAATTGCGCAACTCTCCAGACCACTGGTCCCAACTCGCCAAATCTCTGGCCCCAACTCTCCACACCACTGGTCCCAACTCTCCACACCGCTGGTCCCAACCCTCCACACCAATGGCCCCAACTCTCCAAACCACTGGTTCCAACTCTCCAAACCGCTGGTCCCAACTCTCCACTCCACTGGTCACAGCTCTCCACACCACTGGCCCCAACTCTCCACACCGCTGGTCCCAACTCTCCAAATCGCTGGTCCCAACTCTCCACACCACTGGCTCCAACTCTCCACACCACTGGTTCCAACTCTCCAAACCGCTGGTCCCAACTCTCCACACCACTCCACACCCCTGGTCCCACCTCTCCACACCCCTGGCCCCAACTCTCCACACCGCTGGTCCCACCTCTCCACATCGCTGGTCCCAACTCTCCACACCACTGGCTCCAACTCTCCACACCACTGGTCCCAACTCTCCAAACCGCTGGTCCCAACTCTCCACACCACTGGTCACAGCTCTCCATACCACTGGTCCCAACTCTCCACACCACTGGTCACAGCTCTCCACACCACTGGCCCCAACTCTCCACACCACTGGCCCCAACTCTCCAAATCGCTGGTCCCAACTCTCCACACCACTGGCTCCAACTCTCCACACCACTGGTCCCAGCTTTCCACACCACTGGCCCCGACTCTCCAAACCGCTGGTCCCAACTCTCCACACCACTGGTCCCAGCTCTCCACACCACTGGCCCCAACTCTCCACACCACTGGCCCCCACTCTCCTCACCGCTGGTCCCACCTCTCCACACCACTGGCGCCATCTCTCCACACCACTGGTCCCTGCTTTCCACACCACTGGCCCCGACTCTCCAAACCGCTGGTCCCAACTCTCCACACCACTGGTCCCAGCTCTCCACACCACTGGCCCCAACTCTCCACACCACTGGCCCCAACTCTCCTAACCGCTGGTCCCATCTCTCCACACCTCTGGCCGCAACTCTCCACACCACTGGCCCCAACTCTCCACACCACTGGCCGCAACTCTCCACACCACTGGCCCCAACTCTCCACACCATGGGTCCTTGGGCTTGTGACATTTATACACCCCATATTAAAGTCAACTTGAGTTCCACACTGGTTTGTTTTGTTTCAAAATAAATCGATCATTAGATAAAAATAGCCATACATAACCTAAGGTTTGTACATTTTATTGTTCCTTATCGGATTTCTCATTCCACGAAATACCATTTAAAAAATTGGCGCAATTTAGGAATAGTGAACAATTAATTTTTACTTTTTTTTTTTTTTTTTTTTGCTTAAAAAGAAATAGCCTTGACACTTGTATGTTGTGAATGTTTCATAGTGTTCATTGGAAGAGGGGTTATAGTTAGTGCTGTGGAACGTCCCCACTGAATAAACATGTGCTTGTGAACCGTGATACCGTAATATGTCGCATAATAGACCTCGATATAAATAGACACATTCCTTTTTATAAATGTTAAAGTTTTAACGCGTAAATTTTGACAGTTGGCTTTTAAACATAACTTTTTTAAAAAAATCTCCTTTTAAATGTCTTGAATTTTTATTTTGTTTTCGCCTTTATCAATTATCTATACTCGACGATATAAGTCTATCCACGGCCGGACCAGGCTGAGGCCCTAAGCTATGCAAAGTCCAGAGGCCTTAAGCTATACAAAGTCCAGAGGCCCTCAGCTATGCAAAGTCTAGAGGCCCCAAGATATACAAATTCATTAGGCCCTAAGCTACCCATTGTCCAGATGCCCTAAGCTATACAAAGTCAAGAGGCCTTAAGATATACAAAGTTCAGAGGCCTTAAGATATACAAAGTCCAGAGGCCCTAAGCTATACAAAGTCTAGAAGCCCAAGCTATACAAATTCATTAGGCCATAAGCTACTATAAGTCCAGAGGCTCTCAGCTATACAAAGTCCAGAGACCCTCAGCTATACAAAGTCCAGAGACCCTCAGCTATACAAAGTCCAGAGGCCCTCAGCTATACAAAGTCCAGAGGCCCTCAGCTATACAAAGTCCAGAGGCACTCAGCTATACAAAGTCCAGAGACCCTCAGCTATACAAAGTCCAGAGGCCCTCAGCTATACAAAGTCCAGAGGCACTCAGCTATACAAAGTCCAGAGGCCCTCAGCTATACAAAGTCCAGAGGCCCTCAGCTATACAAAGTCCAGAGGCCCTCAGCTATACAAAGTCCAGAGGCTTTAAGCTGTACAAAATCCCTACCCCCCCTCCCCCCCTTACCGTTTTACATAACTTGAGCTGGTCAAAGAAAAGTAAACTATACAGCCGTCAGATTGTGAGACCCTACTGAGTAGCTTATTGAACCATTAGGTCAGTCGGCACTGCGTCTATCTTAACATGAGAGTTGATTTCTGTCCATTAGTCACTACTGATATCCAATCTATTCTCTCTGCCGAAACCGCCTAATCTTTTTTGTCCTGTTCTCTAATTCAAGCTTCCACATACATCGTTTTGGCTATTTCATTTACTAGGCTTGAATGCAGTCCTTTAATTATTGTATTTTATTCCATTAGACTGATTAGACGTAAGAAATTATCGGTTTATCGAACAAATCAGAACTGTCGATCACAGTCAAATTGTGCTCCCATAACACTACGACCGAACAAACGTGCGAGGATACCTTGTATGCGTTGTGTTTTTGTGTTTTCTTCTCCTTTTTAATTTAAAACTTTCACCTAGTGTTAGATCTTTAGTACTTAGTATAATTTTGTGTTCCTTATTTCTTGGAAGACTTTTCCCCTGATATATTCGGTTTAAAAAAAAAAATCTCTCCCCCCCCCCTTTCCCCCCCTTTGACGTTTTTGCCTCCCCCTGTGTTTCTTTATTTCCCCCTTTTTTAAACAACTTGATCACCGTCTCCCTAATGTTTACATCTTTTTTTTTTTTTTTTTTTGTGATTTTAGTGTCACAAGACGCGGTCAAAAGACTTTCTGGTCAAACGACTTTCCGGTCAAACGGCTTTCCGGTCAAACGGCTTTCCGGGCAAACGGCTTTCCGGTCAAACGGCTTTCCGGTCAAACGGCTTTCCGGTCAAACGGCTTTCCGGTCAAACGGCTTTCCGGGCAAACGGCTTTCCGGTCAAACGGCTTTCCGGGGGAACGGCTTTCCGGCAACTATTTTGGGCAAAATTTTATTTGAGTTGTGTAAATGCGTATTTTTTTAAAAAGATTTTTTTTTTTTAAATTTGAAAGCCAGAACATTGAAAAAAATGTTTTTAAAAGATTTGCCTTTTTAACAAGTAACACTTCGGTTGAAAATGATATTCTGACATTACACAGGATATATATTATACTTGAGACTAAAATTGTGTAATCCTAGTTTCTTATCCCAATTAAACACAAAGGAGTTGTCAGAAACGAGCTGCCAACTAATGCGAGAACCCGTGTTGCCACTTGTATCGTTTTTGCGAGTGTTAAGAATTGTGTAGAGTTGTTATGAACAGGCTGCTTTAGACGGAGCTACGGGGCATTGTGATGTCTATGTCTACGCTACTTCTTGGCATACAAAAAAAGAACATTAATTTTTGAATACCTGGATTTAGTTTATAGCGAGATGGCTACATAGACATCATTAGGCTACGTGCGCAGCTCTGTCTAAAGCAGCAGTTCTCAACATGTGTGTCGCGACCCTTTTGGGGGGTCGAACGACCCTTACACAGGGGTCGCCTAAGACTATCAGAAGACACATATTTCTGAAGTAGCAGCGAAAATACTTTTACGGTTGGGGGACACCGCAACACCCGGAACTGCAGTGAAGGGTCGCGGCATTAAGAAGGTTGAGAACCACTGGTCTTTTTTTGGTTTCGTTCAAAACTTCCTCTTGATTGTTGAGTGTCAGATCGATATTTGCTATCGCCATCTGTGTGGTAACTTTATTCGTTTCTGTTCTGTTGCTTCAATCTCGTCACGACAGTTTCCACCGTCATTCTAATTTTGTGTCCGTCATGATTTTGATAAACTTCCGGGATCTAACTTAAACATGGCATAGTCTGTGTACATTTGGCTCAGACGATACTTCAAAAAAAAAAAAAAAAAATTAATTACCGGGAACACACTGGAAATGTAAAAAAAAATAAAAAATAAAAA
>CAXITT010001031.1:85782-129233 GCA_964033795.1 Lymnaea stagnalis
ATAGAGATCAATAGAGAGAGAGAGAGATAGAGATCAATAGAGAGAGAGCTAGAGATCAATAGATAGAGATAAACAGAGAGAGGGAGAGAGCGTCAAAGAGAGATCAATAGAGAGAGAGAGAGATAGAGATCAATAGAGAGAGAGAGAGATAGAGATCAATAGAGAGAGAGAGAGATAGAGATCAATAGAGAGAGAGAGAGATAGAGATCAATAGAGAGAGAGCTAGAGATCAATAGATAGAGATAAACAGAGAGAGGGAGAGAGCGTCAAAGAGAGATCAATAGAGAGAGAGAGAGATAGAGATCAATAGAGAGAGAGAGCTAGAGATCAATAGATAGAGATAAACAGAGAGAGGGAGAGAGCGTCAAAGAGAGATCAATAGAGAGAGAGCTAGAGATCAATAGAGAGAGAGAGAGATAGAGATCAATAGAGAGAGAGAGAGATAGAGATCAATAGAGAGAGAGAGAGATAGAGATCAATAGAGAGAGAGAGAGATAGAGATCAATAGAGAGAGAGAGAGATAGAGATCAATAGAGAGAGCTAGAGATCAATAGATAGAGATAAACAGAGAGAGGGAGAGAGCGTCAAAGAGAGATCAATAGAGAGAGAGAGATATAGAGATCAATAGAGAGAGAGAGAGATAGAGATCAATAGAGAGAGAGAGAGATAGAGATCAATAGAGAGAGAGAGATAGAGATCAATAGAGAGAGAGAGAGATAGAGATCAATAGAGAGAGAGATAGAGATCAATAGATAGACATAAACAGAGAGAGGGAGAGAGCGTCAAAGAGAGATCAATAGAGAGAGAGAGAGATAGAGATCAATAGAGAGAGAGCTAGAGATCAATAGAGAGAGAGCTAGAGATCAATAGAGAGAGATAAACAGAGAGAGGGAGAGAGCGTCAAAGAGAGATCAATAGAGAGAGAGAGATAGAGATCAATAGAGAGAGAGCTAGAGATCAATAGAGAGAGAGCTAGAGATCAATAGAGAGAGATAAACAGAGAGAGGGAGAGAGCGTCAAAGAGAGATCAATAGAGAGAGAGAGATAGAGATCAATAGAGAGAGAGCTAGAGATCAATAGAGAGAGAGCTAGAGATCAATAGAGAGAGATAAACAGAGAGAGGGAGAGAGCGTCAAAGAGAGATCAATAGAGAGAGAGAGAGAGAGAGATCAATAGAGAGAGAGCTAGAGATCAATAGAGAGAGAGCTAGAGATCAATAGAGAGAGAGATAGAGATCAATAGAGAGAGAGCTAGAGATCAATAGAGAGAGATAAACAGAGAGAGGGAGAGAGCGTCAAAGAGAGATAAATAGAGAGAGAGCTAGAGATCAATAGATAGAGATAAACGGAGAGAGTGAGAGAGGTAAATAGAGAGAGAGATAGAGATCAATAGATAGAGATAAACGGAGAGAGTGAGAGAGGTAAATAGAGAGAGAGATAGAGATCAATAGATAGAGATAAACGGAGAGAGTGAGAGAGGTAAATAGAGAGAGAGCTAGAGATCAATAGATAGAGATAAACGGAGAGAGTGAGAGAGGTAAATAGAGAGAGAGCTAGAGATCAATAGATAGAGATAAACGGAGAGAGTGAGAGAGGTAAATAGAGAGAGAGCTAGAGATCAATAGATAGAGATAAACGGAGAGAGTGAGAGAGGTAAATAGAGAGAGAGCTAGAGATCAATAGATAGAGATAAACGGAGAGAGTGAGAGAGGTAAATAGAGAGAGAGCTAGAGATCAATAGATAGAGATAAACGGAGAGAGTGAGAGAGGTAAATAGAGAGAGAGCTAGAGATCAATAGATAGAGATAAACGGAGAGAGTGAGAGAGGTAAATAGAGAGAGAGCTAGAGATCAATAGATAGAGATAAACAGAGAGTGAGAGAGATAAATAGAGAGAGAGCTAGAGATCAATAGATAGAGATAAACAGAGAGTGAGAGAGATAAATAGAGAGAGAGAGAGCTAGAGATCAATAGATAGAGATAAACAGAGAGTGAGAGAGATAAATAGAGAGAGAGAGAGCTAGAGATCAATAGATAGAGATAAACAGAGAGTGGGAGAGAGCGTCAAAGAGAGATAAATAGAGAGAGAGAGAGCTAGAGATCAATAGATAGAGATAAACAGAGAGTGAGAGAGATAAATAGAGAGAGAGAGAAAAGGGGGGGGGGGGCGGGTGTCACCAATCACGTGACTAGCTGAAACCAAACTGTTTGCCCATCGTTGGAAATTACCGTAAGGGCCTTGGAACCGTTCCAAATACGTGGGAGGTTCCTGTAACCAGGGGCAATAACTGGTCAAATATCCTTGGTATTTGTCTCCCCTTGTCGTGGTATTGTAGTCTACCAATTGTTTCTCGATGAGCTGACGGTGATGTACAGGACTTGGTGTACCCCCCCCCCCACCTCGTGTCGCTGTAACTCTCTAAACGCGTAAGTCACGCTTTTCACATTTACAGCAATCACTCGAAGCCTTTTAATGGCTTTTGTACCTTTTGGTTGAAACTTCACACGGCTTACACATACTGTAGAAAATAATTTTATTTATAGTAAATATGTAAAGGGCAAAAAACAATATTTGTTGTGTTCAGGATAGAAAATTAGGAAAGATGTAATGTGTCATGCGGAGCTTATATCGACAGTGCGACATACGTGTTCAATGTTACTTACTGTGTTTATGATCTAGAAGCTTCATCTCGATTCCCCGTAAACATATATTTGTATAATTCTTTTCGTTTTGTCAACAATTTAGATCATTAAAACTTTGAAGTAATTGTTTACCAAAGTGTACATCTTGGTAGACCAATTTAGTGACCTATAAAAACGTGGAGATAGATGACGTCATGAACGTATTATGAAGATATAGATGAAGTCATGCATTTATATGAAGATAACCTATTAAAAGAAATATTTTACACAATTCAATTTGACTATTTCATTCCCATTCCGTTCTTTAAAAAAGAAAATAAAATAAAAAAATAAAATACTCGATTCTTCATTCTACATCACTTTTTATTGGTACCTTTTTATTCACCACCAAATCCAGTTTTCGTGCTTCAAATATAAAAACAATTTTGATTTACTTGCTCATCATAACTCTAATACTATGAATAATCATTCAAGCAAATTGATTCACTTTCACAGGGAAAAAAAAAAAAAAATTATCATCATGTGATACCATTTGAACGAATGTCAATTACTGGTATTATTCTGTAAAAAAATCTTTTAATGTAGAATTATTTAAATGCTGAGGAAATGAATTTTCTCCACGTTCAAGATCAGTGTCTTGTTAAGCGTTAGTCTAGGCAATCCAGAGGCGATTCAATAATTCAATCGCTGCTAAGTTCAATGGTTGGATTCAATAACGCAATTCAAATGTGCCGGCATTAGAAAGCCCTCACTACTGTGTAGGGCGTGTTTAGTCCTACCGACCAGGGGAAACACTTTGTGGGCTCTGTCCACGTTAAGTCAAATGGACAGAGTGAAGATTTTGAGCACGGCGAGCGCTATTTGAAACCCTAAAAGAGAAAAAAATCAAGATGTCCCCGGGATTCGAAACATATTCGGTGTTAAGGGTTTTAGGATTACAAGAGCTTTGAAAACATTTGGTTTGATCACGTGACAAAAAAAAAAAAAGAGAGTTTGAAAAAATTTGGTTTGATAACGTGACAAAAAAAAAAAAAAAAAAAAAAGAGAGAGAACTTCACAATAAAGCAATTATACAAAAAATATTTTTTTTTAAAGAGGATATGGAGGAAACTGCCTAGATCTAAAATAAATTTCAAAGAAAGAAAACTGTCGTGCACAAAAATGGACTTACAAGATTAGAGAGTTGGCGACGCTCTTTTGTAAACATAAACATTTGACCTTGACCTTTGACTACACATTGTCTAGGGGTCTTAAAAATTTCTCTGTGTATTATTAGCTTGTGGGAATATGCAACGGATGTCACCCTCCCCAAGTTGAGAGAGAGAGCAAATGAGAAGGAGAGAGGGAGAGAGAGAGAGTGAGGGACAGAGAATGAGAGGGAGAGAGAGAGGACGAGAGAGAGTGAGAAAGAGAGAGATAATGAGAGAGACATTGAGAGAGACAATGAGAGGGAGAGAGAGATAATGAGACAGACAATGAGAGAGAGAATGAGAGGGAGAGAGAGAGAGAGATAATGAGAGAGACAATGAGAGAGAGAATGAGAGGGAGAGAGAGAGATAATGAGAGAGACAATGAGAGAGACAATGAGAGGGAGAGAGAGATAATGAGAGAGACTATGAGAGAGACAATGAGAGGGAGAGAGAGGAAAACACAGAATGAGAAGGAGAGAGAGATAATGAGAGACAATGAGAGAGAGATAATGAGAGACAATGAGAGGGAGAGAGAGATAATGAGAGAGACAATGAGAGAGACAATGAGAGGGAGAGAGAGAGATAATGAGAGAGACAATGAGAGAGACAATGTGAGGGAGAGAGAGAGAGATAATGAGAGAGACAATGAGAGAGACAATGAGAGGGAGAGATAGATAATGAGAGAGATAATGAGAGAGAAAATGAGAGAGACAATGAGAGGGAGAGAGAGAGATAATGAGAGAGACAATGAGAGCGAGAATGAGAGGGAGAGAGAGGAAAACACAGAATGAGAAGGAGAGAGAGATAATGAGAAACAATGAGAGAGAGAGAGAGAGAAACAAGTCATTATCTACTTTAACAGTTCCCGCGTACTATACTATGGGAATGGCAATTGACGTCATTGGAATGGAGGCAGACAGACTTACCTGTAGCTTTTTAAGTTGTAACAGGCACGTGACCAGCCCCATTGTAACCCAGCTCTGAGTCGCTCATCAACACGAGTTTAAACCAGGTGTGCCGGCACATCAACAGAAAGCCACGTGTTCCAGCAGTTGCCTGTAAATAAATCGTAGTTTGCGGTGGTGGCAACATGTTTCAGAAGAAACGTCTCCCCATGCGCAGCTCAGGACAACGTTTTAGCGTCAGAGCCAGGATTGCGGCGTCAGAGTCAGAGTCAGACTGATGACATTTCTGTGGGAGAAACAGAAGACGCGGGTAAACGGTGTCGAAATGACACCATGTCAAACTGGTCTAAAAGTTCTGCGTCGCTTCAATGCAGTGATGAAACCAGTAACGTTGCCAATGTTCAACAACAGAAAACTTCAGAGAGGGAAAGAAATGTCCGGGGCCCTAAGCCTAATGGTAGTGTTACAATATCAGGGTCCGTAATGATAGTGTTGCAATGTGACGGGCCGTAATGGTAGTGTTGCAATGTCACGGGCCGTAATGGTAGTGTTGCAATGTTGGAGGCCGTAATGGTAGTGTTGCAATGTCACGGGCCGTAATGGTAGTGTTGCAATGTCACGGCCGTAATGGTAGTGTTGCAATGTCACGGGCCGTAATGGTAGTGTTGCAATGTCGCAGGCCGTAATGGTAGTGTTGCAATGTCACGGGCCGTAATGGTAGTGTTGCAATGTCGCAGGCCGTAATGATAGTGTTGCAATGTCACTGGCCGTAATGGTAGTGTTGCAATGTCACGGGCCGTAATGGTAGTGTTGCAATGTCACTGGCCGTAATGGTAGTGTTGCAATGTCACAGGCCGTAATGATAGTGTTTCAATGTCACAAGCCGTAATGGTAGTGTTTAAATGATAGTTGTGCAATGTCACGGGCCGTAATGGTAGTGTTGCAATGTCACGGGCCGTAATGGTAGTGTTGCAATGTCACTGGCCGTAATGGTAGTGTTGCAATGTCACAGGCCGTAATGATAGTGTTGCAATGTCACAGGCCGTAATGGTAGTGTTGCAATGTCACGGGCGGTAATGGTAGTGTTGCAATGTCACAGGCCGTAATGGTTCGCATCTCTCCCACGCCCTGCACCAATAGGACAATAATTTCCGTGGCTGTCCGGCCTGACAGATTTAAAAAAAAAATATTATTATTATTATTTTTTTTTTTGCGAATCACGTTAGACAACTTAAAGAAAGATTGAATTGTCAAAACTTTTCTGTTGAGCACAGTTCAACTATTCTTCGTTAGTTTAACACACGGCAAACATTTCTTTTCGTTTAAAGAGTTGCAGAGTAAAGACAGCTTTATAGTATTTATAATGTATGCGTGTGAGAAGCTGATAAATGATTTATAATACCGTACTCCATTTTTACGTGTGTGTGTTTGTTTGGGCTTCTATCTATCTGATCACTCGAGCTGTAGAGTTTACAGTCTCGGATATGTATGACAAAGCTAGAAAAATGTCCGAATATTTTATCCCATTCTAGATTTTTTAAAATTTGCAGATGAGTACTGAATAATTCTTTGAGACTATAATTTGCTAACATTGGTGCACACGAAAGCACGTCGTTTTGTGCATTCGATTTTAGGAGTCTTTTGATCAGGTTTGAGAATCGACAATAGTTTTCCTCCAAAGTGGACGTCATTTTATTTTACGTCATCCGTTCTACACATGATCAACTCTGACTTCACTGCGGGAACTGACTTTGTCTTCTGATGCTACTTATGTCCGCTCCTACCGGGGCATCTGGAATCGTCGCAGAGGGGCACATGCGCCCAGAGGCGTAGCTATGATATTTTTCGCCCGCGGATGAACAATAAAATTGGCGCCCCAACCCCCTCCCCTTTTGATCACATTTTTCTATTACATTGAATATAAGGAAAACAATTTAAATGTTAATATCACATTGCATTCAAAGAAGCAAATTTATACAAATGATAGCACATGACCTACTCAGTCAATGTCGTAGACTGGTTGACATAGTCTACCAAAGATTTCTTTTTATTGATTTCAGTGTCTCAAACTGGTCAATGACGCAATCTAAATCTGTTTTTTTTTCCAATGTTCCCCTTTCAACGCCAAGAAAGCAAGGTCGCCGAGACGACCCTGACCCACAGACGCATGCAAGTGCGACCAAAAAAATAAGTTTCAATTTGCTGAACGACCGCTCACTGCTATTGTTCATCAAATTCGCAGTGAAATTGGCATATTCGGAAATATTCTGCCTTCGTCAAGTTCTGTGAAAAGTTCGTGGCCATTGATGCCCGTGTCGTAGAAGTTTTCAAAATCTGTGCAATTTCGACGAATTGCATCGACATCTGTGTCGGTCAAAAAAGAGTCTTAACATCCAGCAAAACCACATGTTGTGTTCAGATCTTTTAGTCGTAAAAGACGTGTTGACATCTCCTGTTGAAGACGATCATATACGCTCTTCATAACGCGCACAATTTCTTTTTCTTATGAAAGTCTTACGTCTCTAGCCAGTTCTCCAGGCATCTTCCACCGTCGTTTGATTCTTCTGTCCATCACAATACCCCCCCCCCCCCCCAGGCTGTGCATTTTGTTAAGGCGTTTTCCACAGCAACTTGGCTCAAATATATATCATTAATGATGACTGACAAATTCTTGCGCCAAAGATTCAATATCAGTTGCTGCTTCCTTGAAATTTATAGTAGGATCCTGTAAGCGCTTCTGTACATGTTCGATTTTTCGAAGAATGGCATTCCAAGAAATGTCATAAACTGTGACGTTAAAATTCACTAGGCACGTCTGCAACTGTTCTGCACAGCTTCTGGTCTCAGGCGTCATAGCTGAGTCCTCCGATAAATTTTTTAGCAGTCCTACTAGTTCATCTAGTCCTTCATTGATAGTTTTAACAGCTTCTGATCATCCCTAATAGTTCCTCCAGTCCTTCGTGGATAGTTTTAACAGCTTCTGATCATCCCTAATAGTTCCTCCAGTCCTTCGTGGATAATTTTAACAGCTTCTGATCATCCCTAATAGTTCATCCAGTCCTTCGTGGATAGTTTTAACAGCTTCTAATCATCCCTAATAGTTCCTCCAGTCCTTCGTGGATAGTTTTAACAGCTTCTGATCATCCCTAATAGTTCATCCAGTCCTTCGTGGATAGTTTTAACAGCTTCTAATCATCCCTAATAGTTCCTCCAGTCCTTCGTGGATAGTTTTAACAGCTTCTAATCATCCCTAATAGTTCCTACAGTCCTTCGTGGATAGTTTTAACAGCTTCTGATCATCCCTAATAGTTCATCTAGTCCTTCGTGGATAGTTTTAACAGCTTCTGATCATCCCTAATAGTTCCCCCAGTCCTTCTTGGATAGTTTTAACAGCTTCTGATCATCCCTAATAGTTCCCCCAGTCCTTCTTGGATAGTTTTAACAGCTTCTGGTCATCCCTAATAGTTCCCCCAGTCCTTCTTGGATAGTTTTAACAGCTTCTGATCATCCCTAACAGTTCCTCCAGTCCTTCATGGATTGCTTTAACAGCTTCTGATCATCCCTAATAGTTCCTCCAGTCCTTCTTGGATAGTTTTAACAGCTTCTGATCATCCCTAACAGTTCCTCCAGTCCTTCATGGATTGCTTTAACAGCTTCTGATCATCCCTAATAGTTCCTCCAGTCCTTCACATCTTCTGACCGTGCACTACAACGTGATTCAGATTCATGTTTTACCGGGAAGGGCAACGTTTGTTTGTTTTTTTTGAATCTCCTCCCATCGAATTGTTGGATGAGAGAACAATGAATATAAGATACTTTCAAGTATTCCACTAAAAAAAATGTGTCAAGTAGATCCTGCTTTGATAAGTGCATTCCTGGTAAGTTTATGCTGTGGTTATCCTGGTTGACAAACAATGCCATGTGATTTCTGTCACTTAGTCTTTGTTGAAGGCCAGATATATAACCAGACATCACAGCAGCATTGTCATAACATTGTGCCCGACAGTCGCCTAAGAGGTATGCCGTCAGATTTTAGTCTCTCGACGATGACTCTCTCTAGGCTCGCTGCACCATTTTGAATGTATCTCGATATAACCCTAAAACGATTCTCTCATAGTTCCTTTTTTGTTTGAAAGTCCACATCCACAAATCTTATGACCTGAGGAAGCTGTTCCCGATGTCCTAGACCAGGAGTTGAGTCAACTAAGATACCATAATACTTGATTTTACTGATATCATTCAACGATTGGTTCTGTACAGTTGGCGCAAGTATGGGAATGAATTCATTCTGGATTTCCAGTGACAAATAAGAAACTGATCTAGAATTTTCTTCTGCGTGTTGGGTGTGTTTTGCCAACAGTGGGTCGTACTGAGCGACGGAGTTGGGTGTGTTTTGCCAACAGTGGGTCGTACTGAGCGACGAGTTGGGTGTGTTTTGCCAACAGTGGGTCGTACTGAGCAACGCGGTCGATCAGCGCGACAAAGTTCCCGACAGTTTTATAATCATCATCCGCATTCATATTTTCCTCATGGCCGCGTACTGCTAAATTTTGTGAAACCATTAGCTTAATACAGGTGAGTATTCTTTTCCATATATCTCATCTTCCCCGTTACTGTCAACAAGTTCATCATTAGGTTGCAACTGTTTAATGACGACATCCTGGCCTACAGTATTTTCGGATTTTTTTCCCAGCATATACAGCAACATCTGTCTGAATCATGTTTTTCGCTGAGTTCTCAATGTTTTCAACATTATCGTCTACATGCTCTGAAATAGGTGGTGGATGACGTCATCTTCTGATTCTGAGGGATTGGAGTTTGCAGCTTCAGCTTCTTTCTTCTGGGCTTTCTCTAAAACTAACTTTTGTGATGCTTTTTTCGGCTTCCTTTTTTTCTTTTGCGACATTGGGCCCCACTTCTTTTTCTTCCTGACATGGCTGTCAAAACTTATAAATATATTACTATATTACTTACTGAGTGCACTGAAGCGAAAAAAACAAATGTAGGCCTAAACAATATCATAATTGCACTGGTTTGGTGCAACTACAGTTAATAATTTATAATTATGCTATACATGCAGACTTAAGTGTACAATTTATAAACCTAAAGGCAGGTTAGACTGCAGATATTAAAACATATCGATGTAAAAAAAAATATTTTTATTAGCAAAAAAAAAAAATTAAAAAATAATTCAGATAAACCTTGTTAGCCCGCCACCGTTAGTCCAGATGTTGAGCATGGCTAGAGGGAGTATGGTGGGCTAACAAATACAGCCTACCCGGTCACGGAACAGAAGGACTGCCGTGTCCATGTTATCATGTTAACTGACATTGCCCAGGAGTTATAGAACAAATAATACCTATTTAATTAACGCTTTATGTACGCAGCATACAGCCTACATTTTACCTTAATAGAGTTGAAGCCATCTTTGTTTTCTGCCTCAATATCAAGTGCCTCACATTTGCTGCTTTTTACCAATGCTCAGCACGTCACGTGCAGACGGACCCAGCTGTACGCAGAATCAGTATGTCGTCTGGTTGAGGTGGTTGGCAGGCAGCGTCATCACTGTGGATGGCACACTTATCAGAAGACACGTCTGCTGAGCCGCTGCAGCAATCTTGTAACTGATTTATTACCCTTGTGTGTACTTTTTATGTAACGTTGTAAGCCTCTTTTTGGCGCCCCTGTACCTTGGCACCCGGGGACATATATGCCCCCCTCCTAGCTACGCCTCAGCATGTGCCACAAGGTGTTAGGGCTGCTGAAGATTTATGTTGGCTGACTTTTGACTGTGATTTGTTATAATTTGATGACTTATTCATTAAGATTCACTGATATTTTATTATCATTCTTATTCATTCACAGTTTTTCTTCGGTGTAAAATCTGATTGTTACCTGGTCAAGTGCGCACGCCGTCTTTTTGGAGTCCAGTCTATTCAACATTCCGAGGATCGCAACTTCACTGAAAATATCAGAACTATCGACTACATTGGTATTATCTTCACTGGATACTGCATGGTTGTGTTGACAGTTAAACTTCCATCAAACTTATTCAAGGTCAAGGTTGGTTTGGTTGCTTGAAATAATATTTGATTAGTCTTTAACAAAACTAAAAAAAAAAATTAATTAAAAAAAAAATAACAACAAAAAAAAAAAATAATAATAATAATTTTTTTTAAAAATATTACACATGTCATTTTTCGTCATAAACAAACTTAAAAGTATTATCTTCACTGGATACTGCATGGTTGTGTTGACAGTTAAACTTCCATCAAACTTATTCAAGGTCAAGGTTGGTTTGGTTGATTGAAATAATATTTAAATAGTCTTAAAAAAAAATAAAAAAAAAAATTAATTAAAAAAAAAATAAAAAAAAAAAGAATAAATAATAATAATAATTTTTTTTACAAATATTACACATGTCATTTGTCGTCATACACAAACTTAAAACAAAAAAATCTTAATAATAACATTCTTAAGACAATAAAAATCTAACAATTAAATAATTTTTTAAAAAACAAATATTATCAGCATGTGCTAACATTTATATGGGCATGGAATACAAACATTTTATCGACTAACATAGATGACTTAGATGCCATATAATTCAACATATATCCACAGACGATCCGGTCCGCCTTATAACATGCCATTACGTAAAAAGCGGGGCGTGTCCCAGGCAGAGAGTGACAGGAGTCAGCAGGAGATGAAAGAGTTGGGTGAGTTGATTAAATAATCATTTAATCTTTGGACGACGGCAATGTAAGAGGCGAAGATGATAATGTAAACGGTGAAGACGGCAATGTAAGAGGCGAAGATGACAATGTAAGCGGAGAAGACTGCAATGTAAGTGGCGGAGATGACAATATCAGCGGTGAAGACGGCAATGTAAGCGGCGAAGATGACAATGTCAGCGGTGAAGACGGCAATGTAAGTGGCGGAGATGACAATGTCAGCGGCGGAGATGACAATGTCAGCGGTGAAGACGGCAATGTAAGTGGCGGAGATGACAATGTCAACGGTGAAGACGGCAATGTAAGTGGCGAAGATGACAATGTAAGCTGTGAAGACGGCAATGTTATCCGTGAAGACGACAGTGTAAGCGGTGAGACGGCAATGTAAGTGGTGAAGACGGAAATTTAAGTGCTGAAGACGGCAATGTAGGTGACGAAGACGGCAATGTAAGTGACAAAGACGGCAATGTTAGTGGCAAAGACGGCAATGTAAGTGGCGAAGACGGCAATGTTAGTGGTGAAGACGGGAATTTAAGCGGTGAAGATGGCAATATAGGTGACCAAGACGGCAATGTAAGTGGCAAAGACAGCAATGGTCATCATTTACACTCACAAACGCGGACAAAGTGATCACAAAAGATATAACAAGTGTATACGTGGGAAAAATTGGAGGGAGGGGGGTGGGGATGTTTAACGGCACACTAATCTTAACAGTACATATGACTGTTGTTAAGTTCACATTTTGACCATCTGGGTAACAGGTGTGTAAGTGGGACATCAAAAAAGCAAATTTTAAGATTTTGTAGTAGAGGGGCCCCGAATATGTACATTTGAGACGCCCTGCACTGTACACTTCCACAATGCATTTCAAGTACTTCGATTAAAAAAAAAAATGAGTTTAAGAAAATTAATAAAATGCTAACAGATTCAGGTGAGTGTTTAGAAATGAGGACTGTGCACAATAGACGTGGATATGTTGACCCAAGGAAGCACGGGAAAAAAATCTCAGAGCAAACAACGCCTGATGAGAATGATAGGAAGAAGAGTTTCACACTGACGTGAGGGTGGGGGGGGCGATTTCGATGATATTGAAAGAGGGGGGGGGCTCACATAAAACTGCACGGGGAAGGGTGTCAAAAATTGACTGTGGGTGGCAGAAACCTACCACATAAAAAACAAAAACTTAAGAATGTGTTTGCACAATGAAGTGAGCCAAATAGAGGGACTTTAAGGAGATTGTTGATTTGTTAGGCAAAGCATACATTACTGAGTTGGCTGTTGCTAAATGAGTTGATTTATTCGCCCTTGAATCTTGACTAAAGCAAAGTTAAAAAAAAATGTTAATTAATGTTATGAGAACGTGACATGGTATAGATTCGAGACAAAATGACGTCATTCAAACGCCCGTGGGGTTTGTTAAAGCAAGGTCACAGATGTGCCACGGAGTAGGCCTAAATAGGTACATTTAAGAACTCTGGATGTGGTAGCTTTTACTGAGACCATTAGTTTGAGATTAAGTTATGAAACATTGTGGTTGGGGGGGGGGGGGTGCACCCAATTTGTTTTAAAATGGCACGAATCCAGAAATAGCATATGTAAATTTAATGTAAAGGTCATTTTAAGTAGAACCCCATAACCTATTCATTAATCAGTCTACATTTATGTATATTTTTCGTTGTTTAATTTTGTTTGTCTTTTTTGTTGTTTTTATTTACAGTAACGTCAAACGGCAATGCACATCATCCACTCCCATTATTTAGTAACCATGACTATGATACATCGCTTGAAGTCAATGGCAACAAGTTGTATAATTCCACTTCCGAGCCTGTCAGCCCATGTTCATCAGTGGACAGTGTGCCGATAGAAGATGGGAGGGTGAAAGTCAAGAGAAAGCTTGGCCTACTATCTGGCACAGCCCTGATCGTGGGAACTATGATCGGTGAGTGATGGCTGTTCGTGACTTAAAATTAAAATGTACCTACCTATTTGATTTGAATTTGAATAATACATTGAAATTGATTTCCCATTTTAATTTAAATTTAGAGGATGGATGAATGCCGTGGTCGTGGATGGCTGTGGCCTGCTTTTTAAAACTTTTTTACTTAACTTTTAATTTCAATGATCTTTTTAAATTAAATTTAATAATTCAAATTTAAGTTCAGTTCAACTGATGTCTGAGTGACTACTTTGTAATTTGTAGGCCGTAGGCCTACCTTTTTCACTTTTTGACTTTAACTTTAGTCTTTAGCAGTTAGGCTACAAATGTTGGTTTTAATCACCTCATGCACATTGTATTGTTGATTAGTGGTTAGTAAAGAAATATCATGACCATAGGCGGCTATAGGCCTTGTTTAGATATAGTCTATAATAATACAAAGCAAAGTACTATATTTATTAGGGTTTAGGCCTAGACCCAACCCAAATTATTTGTAGGGCCTATTATAATAAATTATATGTAATGATATTTTATTTTAGGATATGTAATAGTAATAAAATTGTAATGAATATTGTGATTCTTAAGGCAGGCATTAAGTAAGTAAACAAATTTAAAAATATTTACTTACCTTTGGTATTGAAATATCCTATATTTAATCACATATCACAATATTACACAGGAGAATTATTATATAATCCTCAGTTTCTCAAAGAAAAAAAATACACTTTCTGGTACAATAATCTAAAAATTACTTAAGATATTATTACTAAAGAACAATCATAAAAACTTGTACTTACCTCAAGTAAATGACTAGAGCTTATTTTATTTTCTATAAAAATCAAAGTCAAAGTTGATTCTAACAATACATGTTGATTTGTAAAACAAGATTACAAACTTAAATTAAAGGACAAATGTCACATACTGATTGTTTTGTCATACTCAAATAGGAATAATATATAATAAACAAATGTAGAAAATGATAAAATAAAAAGTGTAATCTGCAATTTTAAATAAATAAAACAAATAATCCCGTTATTATTTATTTATACTTATAAATGCTAAACAATTCCAAAGAAAATTTGAAATTAATATCTAAAAAAATATTATTATTATTATTACGATTTTTGGGAAATAAAAAAAAATTAAAACAAAATTTTAATTAATTAATTACAAATAAGTGATGAGTCAGCATATTTAAACATTTTTTTTAATAGGTAAATAATATAGTTTTTTTTTAAATATTTGCTGCACATTAGCAAAAACTAATGTATATTTTGTGGCTTTGTTTTATAAGTATTCTTATTTAACTATGTTCCCTGTAAATATTATATTTTTGTCTCATTTTATAATAAAGTTATAGGCGTTTTAAAAAAAGCAAAATGAGGGTCACAAAATGTGGAGGAAAATCTCATTCTCATAGTAAAAAAGTGGGTTTGAGGTTCCTACTAAAAAATTCATAACTTTTGAACCACTTGGGCTAGAAAATTGATCTCAGTGTTTTTGTAATCTACTCCCAAGGCTTTATCCAGCTGTAGTATTTTATATTTTTAAAAATGTTTTGGAATTTCATCAAGGGTGCCTAGTAAAGAAAGATTGGCAATCCTATACTATTTAAAAAAAAAAAAAAATCAGATTTGTCATCGAAACAATGTATTTCACCCAAGCAAAATTGGTTGTTTAAAAAATCAAAATAATAAAACCACTATAATTTATTTAAAAAAAAACCCAAATACTTCAACTTCACTAAACCACTTTGACAAATAACAACATTTTTTTTACTAGCCAGACAGGTAGCACTTATTGATTGATGATAGCACACTTAGTTAACTTATGGCATATTATTTAAATTCTTTGGAAAGATAGGAGCTTTTGTGTCATTACCATGACCATGATTAGACCATATTGCAACATATTTTAAAATGTTTCTAGTCTAATTCTAATGAAGTGAATATGTTAATGTTACGCTGATGTCATTGAATTGTAATTGAAAGATATATTCATAATATTTAGCCAATGTTTGTGCACACGATCAAGATTTATCAAGCAATGATAGTTATTGATGTGGCATACATAGAGATATTATATGATGTAGGATTGAAGTTGAAGTTTTTATTGATATATGGTATCGACATGTATCATTTATAATTATTATAATGGTTTATATTTATAAAACCTGTAAATGTCCTCAGGCTCTGGTATCTTCATTTCCCCCAAGGGTGTGATTGCCGGCACTGGCTCTGTGGCACTAAGTCTTATTGTCTGGGTTGCCTGTGGAGTCATCTCATTGTTTGGTAAGAGACAAAAGGTCATTCCAGTACTTGGTGGGCATCAAGACACTGGACTGGCCTTGATGTTCCAAGTTTATGGTGTTAAACAAATGGTATGCATAATTTATTCAGTATTATTGTTAGCGGGGACAAAAGAATTCTATATTTGTGAAATTATCAGAATGGTAGGCTTGAGGCCAATGCTTCCCCAACAGCACATTTGATCTGGAGATGTAAGAGTGTATTTCAATTTTCATCTCTTCATAAATTCAACTCACCATGTATCATTATTAAGAATCACCGGTTCATGACGTGACCGACTAGTAGGGGGGTTTCCCTCTGAAGCTAAAAAATCCCAGTCAAACGCATGACTTCCTACGCAACGGAAGTTGCGCGCTAACATGATTACGTGTCGCCGATAATGGATATGAGGCTTGGGTTCTTTAAAAACCCTTTGCTGAGGATTAAAAACATGCGGCCTTGAGAAAGCCGCTCCTAGGCGACCGTTTTGTCCCGACACAGTCCAGACCGAACCACTCCCCGAACGGTGGGACGAGGTAACGCAACACCTCCCCCGGAGAGGAAGCAAAGCCGTTTTGACCCATGTCCACACAACTCCCAGGAACGGTGGGAGAAAGTTAAGCTTGTGACTACTCCCGGAGTGGAGGTAAAGCCGTGTCACACCAAGGAACGTACGGCTCCCTGGGCGGTGGGGGAGGCAACGCAACGCCATCCCCGGAGAGGAAGCAAAGCCGTTCCAACCCAACGTCCAGACCGTAAGACTCAATGGGCAAGGGGGTTGTGACGCAAAACTGTCCCCTCATGAGTGGAAGCAACCTGCCCAAAACCCCGCTTACTCAAGGCCGAGTTGCATGGCCGGAGTCCCCAGGGACTACTAGGCCACGTTTCACGGCCAAGGTCCTAAGAGATAGAATCTCGACCTCCGAGTATTGATCTTTATTAGTGCTATTACAGAGTCATGGTTTAAAATTTAAATTTTATTCATTCCTTTCTTTTTCCTATTTCATTTGAAAGTATATTTTTGTTTCGTTGACAAAAGCTGAAATTTTAATCTCTTCACAACTGAAGACTTAAAAAAAAAAGTGACATTATTTGAATGTAATTAAGAAATATATTTTTGCTTTAACACTGACAAATTTTTAAAAAGTATTTATTAGTCTCATGTTAGATATTTTCTATTTTTATTAGATGAAATGAATTTGACCATCATCTGTCTTTGGCCTGCATGACATATTAACCCTTACATTTGTCATCACACTCATTTCATGATGTACTAACACTGACTTGTCATGTCATTTGATTTATCTCCTCAGTAGCTTCCTGCCAGGTCAACAACTTGTAAACAATCTCCTGTCTGCTATACTGCTTTTGGTTTTGTTGGTTTTGACATTTATTTTGATTCTTGTCTTATTTTGTCTCACTTTATTTGTCTATTTCATCCAAATGTGTCCATTAAAAAAAAAAATTGTGTTTTTTTTTCATGAACTTAAAAATATTTTTGGCTGTAATATCGCTATCTCTAATTGCTGTTTGTGTGTGTTTTGTTAATGCTTAGTAAAATGCTTCAATTGTATTTTTGTTTGACTTTTTATAAAATAATGCCAAGAAAAATCTTGTTTTGTTTTTTGTATTGTCTTCCCTTTATTTTTTTAAAGTTGTTTCTATGTTTGTTTGCATGTGGCTGTCATATGTTCGGGGGGAAGTCTCTCTCTTGGCTCCCTCCGTTTAATCCAGTAGCTTCTCCCTTTTTTCTACTGCACAGGTGCAATCGTCACTGCTGAAGTGTAGGATATGTGGCCTTCTGATTGTTAAGCCCGCCAGTCCAATCACCCAATCTCTCCTGGCTTGTGATTGGCTATTGGGCAAGTGGGGAGGGGCCCAAGGCCTCGCCTTCCACTCAATCGGTGCACACACCCTTTCTGAAAAGGGAGAAATGGCCGATCTATGTAAGTACACGCCCAGTCATAGAGCATCTCACAACACACCAACTTTGCTGGCCTGATACCTTGAGTCCAAATAAGTTTGGCTAAGGAATGTAAATGAAGACTTCCTCAAGTGTCCTCTCCACTCAAATCCTAAAAAAATAGAAAAAATGGGCATTTGTTTGGAGTAGTCTGTTACTGCATTGTATGAGATTGTTTAAAGTCAGAAAAAATTCATCAGGCAAACATGGCATTGAAATTCTTTTAGATCACTGTATTTTGAAAAAAATTAAATAGAATATAAAAATAAGCTTAAAATTTGGTTATTTATAGAAAAAAAATCACATTTTCTTGCAGAAAAATATGATAAAAATCTGATAAATTAGTTTTTTTAATTTAAATTTTTTTTTTTAAATTTTAATTTTTTTGAAGAAAAAGAATTTACAACTAGAACTTGAACTGGACTTGTTATCATTTCGAAACCTAGAAATTAAAAGATATTCAGTTCACAAACATGACAGAACTAATTAACAATGTTTTATCTTAATCTTGAATCAAATAGAAAATCGAATACTCAGTGAAATTTCTTGTTTCTGAGTTTAATTGAAATCATTAACCATGATTTTAAATGTTAATTTCTTTTAAAAAAATCATTTCTGGGTGAACAGAAAATATTTAAATGGCTTAATTTCAAATATATGGTTTTTATGTAGAAAGAGAAGCACCAGCACAAATATTTAGAACATGGCATTGTTTAGTTGATAAGAGATAAAATCTCAGGTATGGTAAATTTCAAGACCGATTAATCTTTTAAATACATTGTATTCTAGCAATTTTTAAACCATAATTTAAAAAAAAACAAACAATTAAACAGGAAGATTAAGACATTTTGGCAAAAACTTACACTCAGTAAAACTCAAAACCTTTGTTTATAAAAGGAAGTTTTGTTTTAAATTATCCATCTGTTCTTCCAATTATAATAATCTAGTTTGATCCTGAGTAGTTATAGCATAAAACTTAAAAAGCTGATGAAATCAGACAGGTATCCATTTACTACAATGAGTTAGCCATGTTTCCCTGAGGGATGAAATCATTAAAATATTTTGTGAGATGTTAGTGGTCAAATTTCCCTCCACATAAAATCTAATTGGAAATCTGCTTTTTAAAAAATAATTTTGCTAATTCCACAACTTATTAGATGTAGCTGACAATAAAAATGGAGAATTTTCTTTTTGGAATATTTTTGTTACTTAAAATTATCGTTTCATTGATATGGAAAAAAATATTTTTTTTTGCATAAAAGAGTCTACTCATTTTGAAAATGAAATATTTCTTAACTGATGATGAGATTTAAATTAATTCTCATTTATCATATGAATTGCATATAACTTTTTTTTAAAAAAAGTATTAAATAACCATGTAGTAAATGTGGAGAGAATTTTCCTAACATCCACTCATTTATTTATTTCACTACTGCAAAGGCTATTACCACTCAAGTTCAACAAAGAAAGCAACAACAAAGAACAGAATCATTTACTTTACATAGACACAAGAAACAGAACTTAGCATTCCCAAAAACAAACAACAATTAGTTCAAAAATTTTATATCTTAATGTGTTTTTAGTTTACACCTGATTTTAAAATAATCAATTTTTACATCTAGAATTGAGTTACTGAACAAGATAGGTTTGAATTTTTAAAAACTTTTTAGAGTTTTAAGAAAAGTGTAGTCTTTGAATGCTCTATATGTTTTTATTGCCAAAATATACAATATCTTCATGATAAGCTGTTTCATTCATTTTATTCCAAAAATGTTTATATCTTAACAACTTTCAAAGTTTATTTCGTGTATTTCCTGATATAGCCAGCTTAAAGTTATCCAATCAATTCCAGTTTGTGAGAGACTTATATTGAGAGAATTATATTGATTTTTAAAAAAATGATTTAGATCTCTTTAGATCTGTTTCAGGTTACTTTTACCCTTTTGCTATTTTGCTTGTTCTTTAAAAAAAATTCTTTTCAGGGTTCACCTAGGGCCAACATTTCCGTGACGTTGTAATCATGTATACAATTTTTGTTCTCAGCATCTTGTATAATTTTTTTGTATTAATGCAAACCCATTTTTGTGTTTACCACAGGCAAAGATTTCTTTTGATTTGTGCAAGGGATAAAATTTGTAATTATATGTAATTTCCCTCATCAAAATTGTTCAGATTTTCAGGATACTATCTTTGAATGAGCTGCCCCTGTTTCAAACTGCTTTAATTTTTATGAAGACATTTGGCATAGAAGAAATCTACCATTCTTGTCTTTGTCTATATCTATTTTTCATGTAGGCTTGACGTAGAGTTAATTGCTTTCAATAATCTTGTAAAAAAAAAAAATCAGAATGGGAGATGACAAGAAACTAGACAATGAAATGCTTCATTAAAGTGGAAATAAAATCAATTTTATAGAGAATGTTACAGCACAAATAACATAATAACATAAGTAGCATAACAAGTTTGTAATTTTAATGGTTTCCTTTTATCTTATGTATTGGCATTTCACATTTGAAGTTGAGATGTAAAAGTTTGAAGATTTAATTTTGAAAGTTATAAGAGGTTTGATGGGCCAAAACAAAAACAAAAATCTGTGCACTAAGAGGGTTTACATATTATTGATTAAATCCTTAACAACTAAAAAAAAAAAATTCATGGCATCTTGATTTTTACATCCACAGGTATTAAACATTTATATCACATAATGTTAATTTTTTGCAGATTTTGACAATCTTATTTTATAACTAATGTCTTATTTTCAGCACTATAACTGATTCCTCTCCTCTGATGAGAAGGCATTCATTTTCTTGAAAATAAGTTCATTTTTATCTGAATTTTTCACATTTCATGAAAATCAAGAACAATGGGAAAAGATTTTAGAGGAATCCTAATAACACAGGAAATATTTTTAGGTTTTCACTTTTATAATTGTATGCACCTAATGTGGTGTATATATGAAAAAAGTCATATGAAAAAAATGCTTCAACTCTATTGTATAAGCTAGTTTCCCAATATGGGGCCATTGGGGGGGGGGGGGGCATTAAATCTCTGGGGGAAATGTATGTTATACAGGAAAGGGGGGACGGTGAACCTTTTTAAATGCTCAGGTGATGAGTGGGGCAAAACTATTGGGAAACAGCCTTTTATTAAATGCACTTAAAATAATTTGTACATAAAGTTACAGTTTGCAGCATATCTCAATGGTGATTTGAACGCTCTCTACAAGTTGGGCTGCCATGTCATGTTCGTTTTTAGCTCAGTTTTAACCAAGAGAAACCACTGACCTCATTGATGATAGCATTTGTGACATGTAATCTCAACTCTAGTGATTAAAATTTGACTTGAGAAATAAAATTAGAATAGGAAATGAGTAAAGCAAAGTAAGGTCTAACCTGAAAAAAGGAACGCAGTTAAACCACGAAGTGACAGCAGGAAGCCTTTGTCAACGAACAAACAACAGAAAAAACAGACAACAATAAAAATAGCACTTAGCTGAGTAGTATCAGAGACGTCAGCAAAAGAATTGTGACTGAAAATAAGTGGGTGAGAGATTAAATAGGGAAAAGGGAAAGAAAAGAGGAAAAGTTGTTCCAATGTGATTGTTCCTGCCTTGGAGGGGAGGGGAGGGGCAGGGCTCGAGCTTTGAATAAAGACATGACGTAGAACTTGTAATCAGGATATCTAAATACTTAAATCTTGTGAAGTATTAATGTATGCTTTTTGTTTTAGACAAATGGCATTTCCTTTGCCTAGCCCAGATATTATAATTTTTATTTACTTAGACTACATATTATATTCTATTATTTCCTATGTCACTTTCAATTATTTGACTGATTTAATTACTTTACCAAGGTCTTCATTTTCACAGCTCTACAATTTATTGGAAAATTTATCTGTCTCATTCCACTGAACTGGGTAGCAATTGTTTTTAATTAATTTAGCTGAAATCCATTTGAATTATAGACAGATAACTGACTTATGTCATTCCTTACAGACATGTCGCATTCATACACTCATGTTTTTGTAATAATTAAGAGGAGATTGCTTCAAGTAATGCAAAGGCTGATAGTTTTCTGATGTGGAATCTTCAACAAAAATAAAACAAGAAAAAAAAAACATTAAAAAAAAGAAAAGACAATGATTGCAAATAATGTTAGTTCCAAAAATCATCATTTAAATATTTTCTTCATTATTCTTGTGTTTAATGTTAAGTTTAATATTTGCATATATTTGTTTATTCTCCAGGAGCACTGGCCTATGCAGAGCTTGGAACTCTGATCAGCAAGTCAGGGGCAGAGTATGCTTATCTTCTGGAAGCCGGCAAAACATTTCCCAAATGGATAGCTCCTGTCCCAGCATTTCTCTTCTCCTGGGTCTCTGTGTTTGTGCTGAAGCCATGCTTGTTTGCTGTCATCGCGCTCAGCTTCGGGATCTATGCAGTGGAACCATTTTATCATGGATGTGAGGCACCCATGCCTCTTATAAAGCTGGTCTCTGTTGTCTGCATATGTAAGTGGGAAATTTTTTTGCCCACACATTTTTTACTTTGACTGAACTGATTACAGGTTCATTGAGAAAAGACAACTGCAAGTAGCTGCATAAAATAAAGAAAAGAGTGACATTGTTTTGCAAATAACTGTAAAATGTTCTTGTTTACATTTCATCCATATATGTGTGTCATTTCACTGAGAAGTCTATTTTATTTAGAGAATTATTTTTTAATTGTAGTTCTTTTTTAGTGATTACTACAATAAAATCCTAGTAAATTTTGTCACGAACTGTGTTGCAGGTCTTGTTTCTGCTGTCAACTGTCACAGTGTTAACTTGGCAACTAAGGTCCAGAATTTTTTCACTCTGGCAAAATTAATGGCAGTTGGAGTTATTGTCCTTGGAGGATTCGTCATGATCTTTAAAGGTAATCTCATAATATTATTTAAAATATGGAACGTTATTTGGAATTGGTTACCTTATACTGTAATAAAACAGGAACAGAAAGGACACAGTTTCCAGAGCTTTCTGTAAACTATTTGGCCTTCCAGGCAATCAGTCAAATTATTTATTACACATTACTTCAGTGTCAATACTTGAACATTGCTATAGTAGACCTGTTTACTCTTACGATTTTGGCGTACAATTTACGATTTTGAGGTGTATACATTATATATGCTGTATGTTTATTTTTCACTATTAAGATAATGTATTAAACGATTTTGTGATGATATTGTACGATTTTAAGAGTTTGAGAGTAAACAGGTCTGCTATAGTATTTAACTTAAAAATGTTAACATGCTTCGTTAACTGTGAATAAACTCAAGAATTATGGTATGCCTGATTGTGTTGACTGCATTGTGTAGGTCACACAGAATATATCAACGAAGGATTTGAGGACACAGCCAAAGACCCCTCCTCCATTGCTCTGGCCTTTTACGATGGACTTTGGGCATATGATGGATGGTATTTAGAATTATCCCTTTTCTAAACAGCAGCTTAAGCAAATTAAAATTGCTTACACATAGCTTTAATTTTTTTTTTTTCAAAATATTTGAGCAAATTTGAACTGAACCTTCCACAATGTCATATAGTTACTAGGTAGCTTATCTAGAATTGTACATTTTAAAGATATTTATTTAAATGTAACGATTTCCATTATCAGATTGTTTGATAACATGTGCACATGACTAATTCTTGTTACCGATTTTACTTTAAAAATGATGCAAGTTTCTCAACAAAGCATCAGACATTATTTGGAACTTAGAAAGTTGTTAGTTTTCAAACTTTTCCAATTTGTATGTATTTATGAAGGAAATCATTTTCGGTCATTTATTGTTTCTCTTCAGGAACAATTTAAACTATGCAACAGAGGAGCTTAAAAATCCATATGTGTAAGTGTTTTAAATTGGGTATTAACTATGGCATTTTTCAATCTGGGGCCATCCTTAAAAGATGTCATGCTATTTTGATGGGTATTTATCAACAACCCCCCCCCCCACACTCCCTCATTGTCTCCAATTGTCACATAAAGTTAAACACCCTCATCACAAACTTGTGACATCACTCCCTCATATCATTATACGGCGTGACATTATTTACTGATTAAATTATGATCTTTACCCTTGTTATTATTAAAAATAATTTTGTTCAGAAAAATAATTAATTATTCTAAACATTTCACTCAAATAGTGTATATTGAATTTTCAAAACGAATGTGCCACTGCAATTTTTACAATATTGTTGACATCGCTCCAACCAGGAATTTACCAAGGGCCATAATGCTGGGCATTCCCCTGGTGACCATCTGCTATTTGTTGACAAACCTGTCCTACCTGGCAGTCATGTCTAAAGAAACTCTGCTGGCGTCCAACGCTGTAGCTGCCGTACGTACACATGCTGTTTCTGTTGTTATATGTACACATGGTGATTCTATTGTTATATGTAGACATTTTGTTTCTGTCATTATATGTACAATTGCTGTTTGTTGTTATATGTACACGTTATATGTACACATGTTTTTTGTTGTTATATGTACACATTTCATGTACATGTGTTGTGTCTGTTTTGTGTACACTTGTTGTTTCTGTTGTTATATGTACACATGTTGTTATGTTGTACACATGTTTCTGTTGTTATATTGCATTATATGAATAAGGAGAGCAAAAATGACTTTTAAAGTTTCAAGCATTCATTATTCCCTTCATCCTAAGGACCCAAATTTTGAAAACAATGTCTTTTTAAAACTTTATTTTGAGATTTAGGCCCTCCTATGGGAAATTTTAAAAAGAGGTGTAAAATTAATATTTGTAAATTATTGATTGTCAACTGCTGCTTTTTTCTCATAAATGTCAATTTGTTTTAATTATTTGTATTTAATTTTTAGATTTTTTAATGGTACACCCATGAAAGCCTTATGAGCCACTTAAGAGGATATTTTAAAATTACCACGTGGCTATGCGTAATGTTTTTTTTCAAAGTTACCTTCTTTTACTTCTGTTGGTGGTAAATTATTAGCTGTGTAATCTGTGTATGTGACATTATCAAGGAACATATTATTTTGCTATCATTATGTTTAATAACATGACTATATAATACAGTATCTGCTTTTAATGTTAGGAAATGTGTTTAAGGCTGAGATCTATTTCATATTTTTAGATGTTTGAAATTATATAACATAATCATCATCTTCAAGCTAAAAGTCTGAACTGATCACTAACACAGAGCTGATAATTATAATCATTGTCTTACTTCAACAGACCTGGGGAGCTGAAGTCCTGGGAAAAGCTGCTTTACTGATCCCAATATTTGTGACTCTGTCCACATTTGGCGCTGCCAATGGTTCCTGCTTCACTGGAGGAAGGTGAGTCCCTTTTTATCAGAAGATTTCTAATGTAGTAGAAATAGTAGAATGATGTTACTCCCTACTTCACTGGAGGAAGGTGAGTCCCTTTTTATCAGAAGATTTCTCATGTAGTAGAAATATTAGAATGATGTTACTGTTTCATGTAATTATTTTAAAAAAATATATCCTATCTGTCAAAAGGCAGGCTACACAATTCAACTCTATATTTCTTTAGAAATGTTTTTAATAAAAAATTTGCTCTCAAGTTATAAAATTCTAAATCTAAAAAGTTAAATCACTTTAAAGTTGATAATCGTTTCTGATTATTATTGTAATGCTTAAAAAAAACATCAAATTATTTTTTGTTAAAAATATATTAGGTATAACAATTTTTAATTGATTATTTTCCAGACTTGTGTATGCTGCTGCTAGAGAGGGTCACCTGCCCGAAGTGTTCTCATACATTCATGTCAAGAAGGCAACTCCACTGCCGTCGTTGATACTCACCGTAAGAGCTTCTATCCAATTGCTTATATTGAATCATTTTTCATCCTTGATAAGTCCTAATTGAGGACATATGTGATTTGCTTTTGGGAGATAGATCCAGATTTTTTTTTTTTAGTCAGTCCTAAAGGCAGCTTTCCTTTTTTCTCCTTTATTTTTCTTCAATAAATGTATAATTTAGTACTGTATGACCGAGCAGTCTAAATCCTTAGCTTGTGGACTGGAGTTCAATCCCCAGCCAAAGCTGAGACAAGAAATAACAAAATCAGCATCCCGGGTGGATAGGACTTGTTAAATCTGGACAGCAACTCATCTAAGAGAAGGCAAACTCTTAAATCAAACCAGGGGATGAAGTCCTGTAGGTGGTGTGACATCGACAAGAAGAACATTCCTATAACTCCTGTGAAGTGGAATGCATAAATAGCCCAGTGAGACTAACTAACACACATATTCTGGTGAGGGTCTGAGATTACTCTCTTATGACCCCGGCTAGTAAATTGGCTATCAACTCCATCTGTTGAGCTGAGCCATACAACATTTCCCTCACAAAGGATCCTCCAACCGCCCTGGCTTCCCCTGGGAGATCTAGTGCGGGACATTCAGTCAACAGATGTTCTAAGGTCTCTGGGGCCAGGCTGCAGTGCCGGCAGGTAGGATCTCTGTTGTTGTCCAGCCTCCAGAAGTATGTGCGCAGGGGGCAGTGCTCGGTGCGCATCTGCGTAACTAAACTCTGCACTCTACGACCTAACCCCCACCATGGGTCTTGTTTGCTAGGAGTAGGCAAGTTCGAATAGACGCCTCTGGCGGTCGTGTTGTCAGCCCATTGCCTGTACCACTTCTGCCTGAAGTGGTCCGCCAACCAGTTTTTGACTCCCAAGAAAGTCATTGGTACTTCTGGCTGAGGCTGGGCAGCCCCGGTTTTCGCCAGAGTGTCCGCTCTCTCATTGCCACTGATGTCGACGTGCCCTGGTATCCATTGTATTGCAACCTTGCACCCTAGTTCACCAAGTCTGCATATGTCGTTGGTAATGACATCGACCAAGCGTGTGGTACCCTGCCTCTTCTCCAAGATCTCAAGAGCAGATCTTGAGTCTGAGAAGACAACTATATCAAGCCCCGCATGTTCCGTCCCCTTTAAAGTGTCGTGGACTCTCTCCAGGGCCATGTGCATAGCTATGAGCTCCGCATCAAAATTTGACGCTGTAGTCCCACAAGGCCCCGAGAGTTCTTCAGTAGGTGGTCCTCCTACTGGGTACTGTATGAGAGCACCGTACCCAGCAGTTCTTTTTCTAAGGTCGGCAGAGCCATCCGTGAACACTTTCAAAGGTATGTGTGCGAACACATCCATGGTCTCAAGGGCAGCCGCTTTCTGCACATGTTCAGGGCTGCGTTTCGTCACTGCTGCATCAGTCAAGGCCAAATGTATGGAGGGACGTGAGGGTTCCGCATATGGCGGATTAACTGGGATTAGGGTCAGACGTTCTCTATTTGGGGGCAGGGTGGAGAGTGAGGCTGATGATCAACTTTCCCTCACTTTTAACCAAATACAGCTCAAGTCAAGGCTGCTTCCTACTCAAGCCTTTGTCACCTACGCATGCGAAGGGAAAACAATAATAATGATAATAATAAAGATAATTGGCAAGTCAGTACTTTTACAATACAACACCAATAAATAATCAATTGTTTGATCATCTGTTTACTTCTCAGACAATAGTGGCCATCATGATGATGATTCCAGGGGACATTTTTAGTCTCATTGACTTCTTCAGTTTTGCCGCCTGGCTCTTTTATGGTGCTACGATGGGTTCAGTTTTAATATTACGTTACACAAAACCTGATGCACCTCGGCCGTACAGGGTATGTAATAAATGGTTAAATATAACTAAATATTTGTTTATTAATGTGATGATGTAAAAGATACTTCATAAACGAAAAGCCATTAGTCGATAATGTAAATGAAAACTTTTATGCTCCATTGAAAGATTTAATCTGTACTAAATAGTTTCAAACGATTTTCTTCTTCAAAATAATCAATATTTGCTAAACGCCTGTTAAATTACTTCCTTTTCTTTGTTCTGTTTTAAAAAAAAAGTGATGCTGAAAATAAGTTATTTTAGCAACTGTTCAATTTTTTAACAAAATAACTGTTCAATATCCATTTTTGTATGCTCTCTTCAAAGGTACCTACAGTGATTCCCATCATAGTTCTTGTAATCTCCGTTTACCTGGTGGTGGCCCCAATTATTCAGCAGCCACGAATTGAGTTCTTCTACGCCTCACTCTTCATCTTGAGCGGACTGGTATTCTATGTGCCATTTGTTTTGTACAATGTCAAAATTAAGTTTTTAGGTAAGTTAGCAATGGGAAAAAATATCTCTGAGTCTGTGTTATGTATATTTTTAAATACATTATATTAACGTCGCTTTTGCTCGTGGGTGGCTGGCTAGCTCATGGGCAAAAATGGGCTATTGACCCACTTCCCGTCACCCTATCAAGCTGAAACTTGGCACATAGACGCATTGTCAATGACAACACATTCTTTAAAATTTTCAGCCCCAACCCCTAAAAATCAGTTTTTCCTGTTTTTCAATGGGGAAGCTGGAGGAAATATGATGACACTGATTTCACAAAATAAATTGCCCCATAACCGTGCTAAATGAGATTCTTTAAAAGAAAAATATCGCAAGTGTGTTTAGTGCGGAATATTTTCTTTTGTATATCTGAAATAGTTGGTGAAATAAATCTGCGGTGTAAAAGCGGGTGGGTCATTAGAATATTAATATAAAATAAAATAATGAAAATGCATATAAAGGATTTAAAAGAAAAACTTTCCTTTTTCGGGGTTGTTTAATTTCTTAAGTTAACTCATTCTTTGCCTCAGGGCTATGTCATAAAAAAAATTGTATACTCTATCATGGTTATGCATTTCATAAAATTTAGAACTGTGCTGTGATTAAATTAATTAACTTGAAATAATATAGAGTAAATGTACAATGCTTCTGGTGCTCATGTGTATCAGCCATTAAGTTATTTTATTGGCTCTGATTTGACCTTTTATAAAGCTGTTTATTTTTTAAACATCATACATGACAACACAAATGTTTCAATTCGTTTTTTCTTTAGAACCTTTCACAACATTTATCCAGTGTGCCCTGGAGGTGGCTCCCAGTAAATACGCACCCCCAGAATAGATGCGACAAGGTTGAACCAGCAGCAGCAGAGTCACGATTCAGCCTTAAAATGGAGTCTTCAGTTCTGATTGTAGGCAGGCCCCCCTGAACAAGTGAATCCTCTAAAGAGACAATAAATACAATAGATGAAATGGAAGAGAGTGAGAAACTCCAACTAGAACGTGGTGAATTTAACTTAAAGGCTGCAACAGGGGTTCTTAAACTGTTGTCAGTCTTTTCTTGAGGTACATGGAAAGCTTTCAGAGAGTCTGAGAAAAAGGTTTTATCTGAATTCTGATAATGGTCCAAGGCTCAGTAGAATAACAAATATGGGTGGGGGGGGGGTGTGTTTGAATTCGGCTCCGTAGAGTAATAATGAGGGTGAGCGGTTTCTAACTACCAACTAGTGATGTGCCATGGCCTCACCAAATACCAGTGGCAAAAAAAAAAAAAAAAAAAAAAAAACCCCCCCAGGGGGGGGGGGGGGGGGGGGTTTGAATTCGGCTCCGTAGAGGAATAATGAGGGTGAGCGGTTTCTAACTACCAACTAGGGATGTGCCATGGCCTCACCAAATACCAGTGGCAAAAAAAAAAAAAAAAAGAGATCAAGACTCCCCCTCTCCTGGATCACACTTTCATTGCCGTTGATAAAAGTGAACACTGATGACATTCAGTGAAGTAGCCACCAGTTGTCTTTCCTTCAGCTCAAATCATTACTACAGCATGACTCCATGTTATGTTTCATCATGAGAGTTGCAGGCAGATCTAATAAATCCAGACTATTCTAGTCAGAACTGGCCCTCCTATTGGTTGAGTGTTACATGAGGAGTGGATTCAGTGGAGGAATGATGGGTTTAAGTGTTACATGAGGAGTGGATTCAGTGGAGGAACGATGGGTTAAAATTTTTTTTGATTAAGTACCATACATTTTTATTTTAATCAGTGTCAGGGCTAGAAGATTTTTTAAAATAGTAGCAAAGATTTTTATGATACTTAAAATGTTTTTTGGTTGAAACACTCCCGAAGTAATGAAGTACGCTTTAAAAGGTCGAAACTAATAATTTTGCAAAACTTTCATTTGATTTGACTCACTGTTAGGAAATTATAAGTAATGGCGCGCCAGGGGCCTGGACTGTCTGATGTCACTGCTGGTCTTCACTGCCATGACATAATTTTATGTGTGAGAGGTGGAGTGAATTCCCAGCTCAATTGCTAATCCCATAGCAACAAACACAGCAGAGTCACATTTGTATTTACGGCATAAAAATAACAGCAGCTGTTATACAGCCAATTTGTATACATTTACATATGATTATAAAATCAAGATTTTAAAGGCAGAACATTTAAAAGTGATATTTGACATAAATTATATTTATACAAAATTTGAGTTAACTTTTTTTAAAAGAGATCATGGAACTGCTAAGCAAATATAATGAATGTAATATGTTGAACGTCATACACTTTAATACCCTGTCATTTGATGTTCACCATATAATTTGATTTGGTTAAAATATGTTGCAATCTATGGACTATTTTTAAAAAAATCAAATAATAAATATTGCAAATGCACTTTAATGAATGAGAATTCAATGTATGATTGTATTAACATTGTTATTTTTTCCCCTAAAATGTTCATTCTAATGAAACACTTAAAGGATCAATAAGAATCAAGTTATTGTATTCAAAAGCTTTTTTTTTTCTTGGATCAAGTGTTTATCTCCAAACGCATTCTTTGCTTAGATCCTGGCTTATCCAATGCTTAGGCCAGGAATTATGCAGTAGCATATCTTAACAATTGTACCTTAAAAATGTGGACAATATCAGCATGTTAAAAGTTTTTAAACCAAAGGATAAATGAATGATCACTGTCACTCTGAGTTTAATGTCTCAAAATTCATCTACCATGTTTGTTTTCAGTTGATTTTTAAAAAAAAAAATGATTGGATGGCATGGAATGGATTGTGATGTAATACATTTATGAAATTGATTATTCTCTACCTCAACTCTTCCTACCTCTGACGTACAGTTTACACCCTCTGCTAGGAATCTTGGTTATATTCTTTCTAACAACATGTCTCTCGATAAACACATACCTCACATTTGTCGTTCAGTGTACACCACTATCCGTCAGATCAGCTCCATAAGCCACTATCTCACAGTTAGCGCTACAAAAACTCTAGTCTGTGCTCTTGTTCTTTCTCGTCTTGACTATTGCAACTCTCTTCTGTCAGGTTCACCAAAACACTGCATAGAAAAACTGCAGAAAGTTCAAAACTCAGCTGCTAGGCTAGTTTTAAAGGCAAAAAAACGTGATCACGTCACTCCACTACTCCATTCCCTTCATTGGCTACCTATACAGGCACGTATCGACTACAAGTTGTCTGTTCTCTGTCACAACTTTTTCTTGGATTCCTGCCCTTCCTATCTAATCGAACTTCTTTCTGTCTGTTCACCCCTTCGACAGCTTCGCTCCTCTGCAGACACGCGTATTCTGTCCGTTCCCAAGACACACACTAAAACATATGGTGAAGATCTTTCTCTTTCTGCGCCCCCAAACAATGGAATTCTTTGCCACTAAACATATGCAATATACCAACCACCCAGGCCTTTAAAACTGCACTAAAAACATATGTTTTTAAATTATACTACCCTGACTGATTCCCCTCCTCTGACCGATAAATGATCTTGCTGGCTGCCGTCCATGGTTTGCCTTGTAAAAGTTATGTGGTGGGGTGGGTGAATATACATTGCTGTTCTTCATTTCATAAATGTATTTTATTTTAATGTCATGATTTTGACTCTTTTGATGAAATTTTTATGTACAGCGCGGTGAGCCCAGCGCTAGGCTGGGGTACCGCGCTATATAAAATGTCTTATTATTATTATTATTATTATTCACTTGCTTAACTGATCTTCACCAGCTAATGTCATTAACAATATCTTCTTTGTGTGTGGGATTTTATGAATGTGACTCAGTGTTGTTTTAACAACTTGCAAGTGGAAGAAATATAAGCTACAACCAAATAATATTTGACCTGGAGGCGTTGGCATAAAAAATAAGCTGATACCAAAACAGAAATATTTACTTAAGAGTTGAAAAGCATTTACCAAAAATTAGTAAACCTTCAAAACTAATATACCCAGTTTTTACAATTTTACATTTACATTGAAAAGAAAGTGTATGTGTTATTGATTTAAATTGCCAAAAAAAATTTGATGTTTAAATTTGCACTGTTTGCCATTTTTTCCACACCTTTGTAAACCAAAGAAAATATAATGTATATATATGAAAGTGAAACTAGGAGGATACTTAAGTTTAAAGATAAAAATTCTACGCCACTTAACAGTCCCTTGTTTATGTTACCTGTCACTGGAAATCTTTCCTCTCAGCCACTACTTAAATGACTGTATCTTTTGCTTATGTTGTGCAGGATGAAAAAGAAGAAATTTAAAGCTAATGTTGCCGCATGTTCACTGTTTCAATGATGTCTAAGCAACAATTTTGGTTTAATGTTAGAAAAAAAAACGCAGTCTTTCAAAACAAAAACAAAAAAAAAAAAGGCAATTGCGTTTTCTTTGAGCCAAAGTGTTGTTGACAGTTCTCAAGGAGAAAATAATTATGATTATTTTTTCAAATATTTTTATAGCAGTTTGTTTTGTATGATATATTCTGTACTTAAACTTAAAGATTTTATATATTGAGTGTATATAGAGTTTTTCCCCTGATATGCATAACTCTTGAGATAACTTATTGGGTGGTTTATAAATAAACATCTTTATCTCCAAGGCAATAGGGAGTACAAGATAAGGGAAAACCTTCAAAAACAGATACACACGAAACAGCAGACATGTGTCGGCAGAAAGCCTTCTTCAGTAAACAATTTAACAGCAAAATAAAACTAAGAGACTTATCAGATGCCGTGGAGAGTTTGAACAAATTTGGGTTCAAGCTGATTTCAATATCTCGAACTCTACACAGGATCAGTGAGGTCATTTAGTTTTTTAAATTTTCTGCTTGTTTTTCATGTTTTCCTCTACCTTGTACCACTTATTTCCTGTTACCTAATGTGACGGCAGTTAGCCCCCCTCCCCTCCAAATCCTTCATATCTTTATTTCCATTAGCCTTCAACTGTAAACTTTTATTTTGAAATTTCCTCTAGACTCAATAGAACTGAAGAGTAGACCCAATAGAACTGTAGAGTAGACCCAATAGATCCTTAGAGCAGACCCAATAGAAATGTAGAGAATGCCCAAGATTTGGGGCTCTGCCAACAGCATTTTACAATAATGACATTGTATTTGAGTTTTAAAAAAGGATATTCAGGGAATAATAATTCAGCTATGTATCATTAGAGAGGAAGCATGAATTTTCATTAAGATTAAGTTATCTTACATTGAAAAAGTACTAATTTCATATTGGATTTAAAAATGACAATGCAGATCATTATGGAACAATGGCTCTGTTTATTACTTAATTTATTTTTGTCAAACAATGGGCTTTGTACTAATCCAAAGTAGGCTGTTGTTTTTTGTTCCAAAGTTTTGCCACCCCTTTTCTAAAAGACATGTTGCGGGACATAACCCGTTGATAATTCTAGATCCTCTTCATCATTGATCTCTTTTTATGCAACTACTTGTGTTCTTCCGTGCTTCATTTGCAAATCTTTGAAATAAATGATATTTATTTATTTTTATTTTTTTTTTCATTAATTAATAACTTTAATCTCAAAAGAAAATGAAATGTAAATAAAAATTTTTTTAAAAAGTTAATCATAACTGCACATGCAATACTGTTAATATTATAGACCTTAGGTCTGTTTAATGAAATGGAGACATCTAAATAAATTATTTTAATTAGAGAATTATGGTTTTACAGTATTGAACTTCAACTTTTTAAAATTCTGTAAAATCTTCAGAAGTGCTTGATTTATCCTCAAAAACCAGAAAGTTCCATTAATAACTCAGGGCACATTTTTTGTTATCATTTACCAAGTGTAGTTGAAAAAATAACATGATCAATGTATACCATTCTCTAGGTATGAGAGAAAGTACTTAATTTTGAGTTCAATGGTGTGCAAAATAAAATTCCAGATAACTGCACAAAGTGAGATTCTTTAAAATGAAGCAAGTACATTTGGTGTTTAATAATTCCTTATGTTTTATGGAAATAAATCTCAATTTAAATTTGGTGAAATAAATCTGTGGTGTAAAACATTGGTGTAAAATGAGGTGAAACATTAGAATATTAATTTAGTGCAAGGGGTAAAAGAAAACAGTTGCGGTTGTGTATGGGTGGGGGGGGGGTGTACTGATTGGGAATCTTATAAAGTGTGCAATTTTAATGCATGTTTTGTCCAGTTAATTTAGTAGATTGTTTCACACATTTCAGGCGCCATTGTTTGGTGGGTTGTAATTAGCACTAAATGTAAGTAATTTACACCGGATCGGATTTTTTTAACTAACTTAATATTTGCTTGCAAGTTTTCTACAGCCTAAAATAAAGGAAAGCTATGGGGGGATTTAACATCAAGAATACCAATCAAACTGGTCTAAAATAAAGGAAAGTTATGGGGGATTTAACATCAAGAATACCAATCAAACTGGTCCTAGCTCTAAATGGAAAAAAAAATCCTGCTAGACTATCATTCTGAAAAGTTTGAGAAGCACTGCTCTTCTGAACATTGGCATGTTAGTGTGTCGTCTGTTTAACAACTTGTGTCTGTTTAACAATTAACCGGTGGTTCAATCAAATCTGTCTTTCATCGTTTTCCTTAAAATTTAACCAGGAGCTGGGGCTTCTGGCTCACGTCTTCAGTATCCCTTACATCAGATGAACAAGGATAAGATGTTGCACACAATAGGATAAGTACCAACAATTTCTGCTCAATCATATGTCTTACATTGACATTTTATATCATAATAACCTCACTCATCATACCAAGACTGTCTCCCCTGTTTTTGAAACTCTCTTATAAACTATAATAAAATTTGCAAAGTTTTTATTTGTAGTTAAATAACGAGCTTTGTGTGTCTATATGTCAGACGTTCATGACGTTCACAATAATTTGACATGTATGAAAATGTTATTATTATTATGAAAATTAGACCATTACAAGTTATGAGCCAAGCAATGCCAAAACTATTGAAAGCATTGAATGTCCTCTCAAATTGTATGATTAAGTTGATCTTTAACTCAAATTTTGAATTGTAAACTAGACATATCAATTTATACAATGTCAATTTAAGAAAATATAAAGTAATATTTATTATTTACATTTTTTTTTTTGTCTTCAGAAATAAAAAGTCCAAGATAAATATTTTCTGCCTAATATTTGAAAAAAAAATTTTTTTTATCACCTAACGCTCCACTTCATTCTGATTTAATGTTAAAGTTAAATTTTTAAAATAATTATCGCGATTTTATTTATGTTTGCCTCCCCTTGCGATTTTTTTTAATGTTTGGCTCCCCTTATATAATTATATTCAGACTTTTAGTGTGAGTTATAAAAAAAAAATTATTTATTTATTTTTCAACAACGTCACGTAAACCTGATTTCTGTGATAATGTCTTAATATAGTTTAGTAAGTCTCACTGAATGGGTCAACAAAGTCTGATAAAAGTTTAAGAGTTTACATTTCATCGACTTGTTTGGGAAATCTTTGTAACGGCATTTTTCGATGGCATGATGGCCTACACATTTCAGCAGATTTATTGTACAGATGAGTGCAACATTGCATGTGACTTGTACAAGAGAGCAACATTGCATGTGACTTGTACAAGAGAGCAACATTGCATGTGACTTGTACAAGAGAGCAACATTGCATGTGACTTGTACAAGAGAGCAACATTGCATGTGATTTTTACACAGCCATTAGAGCACTGATGTGGTAGGAAGTCATACCACGTTTGAGTTTAATGTACCGATCTAATGGACATCCCATCACCGTCAGGCTTGGTTCACTTCATATTTGCTACTAAACTTTACAAAACATCTGCCCACTATGAAATGAGCACCCCCAAACACTTTTCACTGTAACAATTTTTTGGATAGATTTACATTATTATTTCTTTTCTGTAGACAGGTCACTAAAGTTGTATTTGAACAATGTTTTTAAGTTACAACGTCCAATGCTTTTGGCTCCTGCTTTAAAGACTCTCAAAAGACTAGATTTTTGCAATTTTTAATGACCTGGAATATATCTTATTCTTCACTGTGTCTCATGGCTGTAATTTTGTAGCTACCTACAAGTATTACATATCATTTTAAAGGTAATTGGATGCTCTTTAATTGATATTTGGTGTTTGTTCAAAATATCCTTCCTAAATTTGATTTTTTATTATTTTTGGGCAAAAAAAAAATTTTTTTAAGTCGACAAAAACATAACATCAAATTTTTACAAATAAGGAAAAAAAAAAGTGTTTCCAAATATATCAATAAAATTGATATTTTATTAGAATCTGTTCAATACTACAAAAGATATTCGAATTTCAAAAGAATAGACTCATAAATAAAAAAGTTATGACTTTTTGAAGGCAACATGTCATTCAAGGAAATATTTCAAGAAAAAGTAAAAATTATTTTAAAAAAAATAATAATTTTTTTTCAAAGGAAAACATATACTGCATCATATTATCCCTTAGAGCAGTGTTTCTCAACCTTTCTGATGCCGCGACCCTTTAATACAGTTCCTCATGTTGTGGCGACCCCCCAGCAATAAAATTATTTTTGTTGATACCTTATAACTGTTGAGTGTTTGTGTTTTCCCATGGTCTTAGGCGACCCCCGTAAAAGGGTCGTGCGACCCCCAAAGGGGTCGCGACCCACAGGTTGAGAATCGCTGCCTTAGACGATTATTATTAAGTATTATTTTAGAAGAAAAGTTAAGAAAAAAAAGCACATTTTAATAAATAAACATTTTTTATGCACCCCCGAGATACGATCAAATGATGTAATCCTTCGCCAAGACCATGCATATAAAATTCTTGAAAACAATTTCTTTATTTATTAAAACATACAAATGTATCAAAAAGAAAGCCTGTGACATATGCTCTGACCATTTTACCCTGTTTTGGTAACATACAATTAAATTTTTTGTTATTGTCATGCCACGGCGCTCGATGTAAAGATTTCAGGCTTTACAGTAACGGGTCTATCATCAAAGATGTCATTTGTTCCCTAAATTGTTGATCAATTTATACTTTTTCTTGATGCTGATACAGTTCATTGTATTTTGCATGGAGATACATAAGGGTCTCCCAATTTTGCACAGCATTTTCCTTTATTTTCAGTATCAGAAACTTTTAGGAAACTCAATATAGCCTTGAATACGGGTATGTCCTTAGTACTAATGGCCTTGCTCATTGTCCATCATAAAAGGATTTCCTGGACATTTCTTGTAAAATTAAGAGCTTGATAAGTCCTGCATTCGTAATAAATCCACTTAGTAGCTTAAACTTCCCTTCAATGATGTTATAATGGTACCAATTTTTGAAAACACAAAATTTCTGCGGCCCATTGTCCTGCGCACACTGATTACTAATAACCAACCAAATCTGTAGTAAAGTAGAGATTGAAAATGTCCATTTGCTTTTGAATTCTCCTTATATCCTCTCTTGTTTTAACATCAGGAAGCAATAATACTTTGTACCGCTGGTCTAAATGTAGCAAAGAGTCCCACAGTCTTTTGTACGCATAAGACATAACCCATTGCATTGACTATCTTTGACATCTGCCCTTCATAGATGCTGTCAAAATATAAAAACAAACAAAATATTAGTTTAGCTAAATTAAAAAAAAATAATATAAATAAAATGATTTATCAATATTCAACAATCTGCCTAAATTACTTTTACTTCAACTTTTCATTGAAAAGGGAACACAGCTGATTGTTACATAATAGTAATAGTAGCCTTGGCCTTGTATGACATTGTTTACATTTTGCTAACTGAAACGTAATAATATTATTAATATTAACATAATTTTATAACTACAAATTAGTTTCAATTAAAACAAATAAATAATTTAAGTATCACAGTCACAGTATGCGTGAGTTGATGAGTGTGAATGAAACAAAAATAAGTAAAGTTTTTACAAACCTTGTTATTATTATATTATTATGATGATAATTTACAGAATTCTCAATATCAGACACATCTGAAGTGCTATCTTCATCAAAAATATTCCTCTAAGTAAGAATAATTGTCAATTTCAAGCTTCTAATAAGAATCAGACTCTATAGCAACGTTTTAATGTGTAGTAACAGTGAACCGGAATTGTGGCAAAATATGAGTAAATGGCGAAAGGAAAATTTATGAATGGACATGTTGCTACCAGATTTCTTCAAGAACTAGTAGTATAAAAGATTTTTCTTTATTGCCAAATAGAAATTTAACATTCCTAAATAGTAAATCTTTATTTTCGCCTTTAATATTATTTTTATATATATTTTAGGGGTCGTTTTTTTCAACCGCCATATATGACCGATTTTTCAATCTCTCGTCTTTTGAGAGTTATAGGCAGAAAAAATTGTTGACATTCATCGATCCATGACATAAACTTGATATATATATAAATAAATAAATAATAAAGTTTAGTCTTGAGTCTACCTCTAAATTCACAGGACCAGATAAAACCATATTGTACAAACGAAAATAACTAGTTTTTTTAAATATGTAAGTTTAAAGTTATCAGGTTATTTTCTTATCTCTATTTGTTTAAAAATCAGCATGTTGTGTGTGTGATTATTCTTCTGCAATTATTCATCTGGAAAGGAAAGTGATGGACTAATAAGGAGCTTGGCAAAGATTGCCAGTTCGGACAACAGTTAAGTGTGTAAAACTTGGGCATTAGGTAACTCAAAAAGGGTTACCCACAAGTTTAGTTTATGCCAATAAAACAGACTTCATGTTTGAAGTGGACCATATCCTCAGAAAGTTATAAAACTATTCATGGTTCTAAAGTTTATTTCATCAGAACCAAGTTTGGTGACAGGAAGCTGTTCACTGATAACAGTTTCTTAATATGTTTGCCATATTTATATGCCCTTCATATAATTTGAACATAACCAAATAAATTGTGTGGACTTATAAAATTTAGATCATAATATGATGGATTTTTAGTTTAAATGAATTTAAATAAAGTTTGTTTTTTTTGCAATATATATATATATATATATATTTCAGAACTAAAGAGCCTTTTTATTTTCCTTAGAAAATTTGATGGATGAAACCGTTGATAACCCAGTGTTTGCTGTTTGATGCCAAATCATTTTTAAGATTGCATTAATATGTCCAAAAATTTGATTAAATTTTTTTTTTTTTTTTAAATGTAAGCGTTTTGTCTTTTTCTATTTTTCTAGTCACTGTGATAGAAGTGTATTTCTTTTGGTAGCTGTTTAAACCAGAACGTGTATAAATACAACTCTGAGTTAGACTCTAAGACCTGACACATCAAAATCTACCAGCTTTGAATTGTTGAGAAGCATCCAACTGACCTGTGGACTGTAAAGCTAGCTCTGGAGATTTTCTTATTTAGAAATCAAGGCTCATAGATAAGAGAACAATTATTTTGCTCCTTATGTAATTGATTATATCTGATGAATCTTTTTTATCATTAAGGGAGTACAAAACACACGATGAAACAAATAATAATGTTTACATAGGTAACCAATAGCAACAGCATCACACACATACAAAAGTTCACATTTTAAAGAATAAAATTTAATAAAACATTTTGACAAATGTGAAGTTGAATTCATCCAACTGAACATAATTAGACATACAAACAGAATAAATAAGTGAACGGAATTTTCACTGAGGGATTAAATTCAAAACTTTGCCCAAATAAAGTGACATAAATGAAGGACTGCATTCAAGCTGTGTGAACGAAATTGTAGAATAAGGTATGTTGAAGCTTGAAATAGAAAGACAGAAAAATAAAAGAAGAAAGTTTCAGCTAAGAGCCTTCCTCAGCTGACAGGAAAATAAAGAAAAAAATTATACGCAATCGAAAGTCGTTAAAAAAATCGTGTGTCGTCGCCATTGATGTCATTGTCGATACGTTCGTCTTTTGTTGCTCTGTGTTTCCGGTTCAAGCTCCCACATACACTGTTCTTCTATTTCCAAATAAAGTACTACATTTCTCAGATAATAATTTTAAATCTTATTGGCCTTTGTGTGCACTAAATGGTCAATGCTTAATCAAGGTTTAGTGTCGATCTGGTACTACCTGACTGACCTAAACGGTCAATGCTAAGTTAACGTTTGGTGTCGATCTGGTACTACCTGATTGAGCTAAATAAGTCAATGTATAGTTAACATTTGGTGTCAATCCGGTACTACCTGACTGACACCAAAGAACATCTAGATCAATGGTTCTAAACCTTTCTAGTGCCGCGACCCCTTAATACTATTTCTCGTGTCGTGGTGACCCCCAAGCCACATAATTATTTTCGTTGCTACTTCATAGCTGTAAGGATACATGTTTTCAGATGGTCTTAGGCGACCCCTGGAAAAGGGTCCCGCGACCCCCAAAGGAGTTGCGACCCACAGGTTGAGAACCGCTGATCTTGATGAACCGCAATAACTGATTGTCCTTAAAGGGCCTGGCAGTAACATTTGAATTGTATTTTCAAACGTGGAATGGACAGTTATTTTACACCCTCAAAAACATGATTGCGCTGTCCCAGGTAGTCACAAATATTGAGCTATTATAAATTATATGCGTTACAGGGAGAGAGGGGGAGCCATTTCTACAACTAACTGGGATACGAATTAGAATAGGGGCAGTGGGGGGGGGGGGGGGGGGGGNTTTTTTTTTGTAAAAACCACCTGGATCAGGGGTTCTTAATCTCATTTCTTTGCATGGACCCCTTTGGAGTGGGGTAAGAAGGGGGTGGTCCAACCCTGGGGGAAGGGACGTCATCTGGGTAGGGCAGGATGGGGCATTCCCCCCCCCCGACTAAACTTTTGTTTTGCCCCCCTCCGGAAAAAAACTAAAATGACGCCCCTGCCTGGGGGGGGGGCACTATTTCTTTATATGGAGGGGCGGCATCTTCGGCCAACCTTTCTTAGAATAAAATCTTTGAACGCATAAAATACAATTACAAATGCCGAGCAGTTCACAGACCCCCTGACAAGTTTTCACAGGACCACCTGATGAGAACCCTTGACATAATTTTATATCTGAAATCTTGCTTATAATTTATATTTTTCAGGCCGACTAATGATTATCTGGAGATTGATTGGTGCGATTCTCACAAATATTGGTGGACCTCGGAGTGGAGCTGGAGCTAAAAACATTATGTCAGGAGCGGAGCTCGACAAAAACTCCACACCCACAGCCCCCACATCCTGTTAATTTAAAAAAAAAAATCTTAACTTTTAATGAATGATCTCCAAAATTTTTTTATGAAAACGTAAAAAAATGAGGCGTGGGATGCGTGTTCAGGTGTTCGGGAACATTCGTTTGGGAACCCCTGGCAGTCGAACTGATGTCAAAGTAAAAAAAATTACGGATTAAAAAAAAAATAAATTGTAATGGCTTTATTCAATCCATCTAAATCTAACCTCATGTTAGTAGAAGCTTGAAACTAAAGTAAGGCGCTACAAAAATAAAACAACCTTCTTTTAGTGACGTTTCTTTTCTTTCTCTTTTTAAATTGCATTTACGGATATGTGCTACAAATATTGATATCCGGATAGTTTTAACAGGATCTTACAGTGAACTTTCAAGGGGATCTTCAAGCTTGACTGGCAGTCATTAACATTTAATAACGAGAAACAGTAAATAATGATAATAATAATAAAGAACAACGTTGACAACTGGAGTTAAGAAACTTTGGCGTCGACTCATTGTGGTCACTACTTGTGCTGTCCACTCATTGTGGTCACTACTTGTGCTGTCGACTCGATGTGGTCACTACTTGTGCTGTCCACTCATTGTGGGTCACTACTTGTGCTGTCCACTCATTGTGGTCACTACTTGTGCTGTCGACTCGATGTGGTCACTACTAGTGCTGTCGACTCGATGTGGTCCCTACTAGTTCTTTCGACTCACTGTGGTCGGGGGCCGTCTGGAGTGTATGGTGTACCTCTGGAGGGGTGGTACCTCTGATTGAGCAGCAGTCGTACCCCTTTGGGGTGGCTAATCAATCTTTGGTCGCCACACTGTACTCAACTCTCACCTGTGGCTCCAAGACGCTGTAACATGCACAGCGACCACACACCCGGACAACGGTTTTGACTATCCGGCAAAACCAGGTTGAGGGTTGCCCAAGGGCATAGAACCTTCGAGTCAAAGGGCTTGTCCCCCCGTAATATGTTCAAGACTGAATCCAGCAAACTGTGCGGATGAGCCACTACTTGGTCAACGGAAAAAGGCGAAGACAGTAAAGGGATGTGAATCACTGAGAGGAGACAGTAAAGTGATGTGAATCACTGAGAGGAGACAGTAAAGTGATGTGAATCACTGAGAGGAGACAGTAAAGTGATGTGAATCACTGAGAGGAGACAGTAAAGTGATGTGAATCACTGAGAGGAGACAGTAAAGTGATGTGAATCACTGAGAGGAAACAGTAAAGGGATGTGAATCACTGAGAGGAGACAGTAAAGGGATGTGAATCACTGAGAGGAGACAGTAAAGTGATGTGAATCACTGAGAGGAGACAGTAAAGTGATGTGAATCACTGAGAGGAGACAGTAAAGGTATGTGAATCACTGAGAGGAGACAGTAAAGTGATGTGAATCACTGAGAGGAGACAGTAAAGTGATGTGAATCACTGAGAGGAGACAGTAAAGTGATGTGAATCACTGAGAGCATGGCCAGACACGCAGACCGCCATGGTCATTCACTGCACACCATCCAATCCCCAGCCGTGTTGGCATTGTCTTGCTGCTGGATCAAGATGGTATTGGGCGAGAGAGTGAGGCTGACGACTCCCACAACTCTTTCATCCCTTAAATCCAAATCACAGTGGGTGTCAATTAATCATCACTCATTTCATCAACGTTATCATCAAAACGTCCTGTGGCGATGGGCAAGCGGCAGGTGTGGGTACACTGGCAGCCATAGTCGCAAACCTGCACTTAGGCGGCTCAGGCCATAGGGTCGTTCATCACTGAAAAGGAACAGCAGTGGTGTCCGGCAGCCCCCTGAGCGACTGGGCAGTCTTCTTTAGGAACACACTGCTCACCACCGTGGCATGGGGAAAGGGATAGAAAAGTTGCCTTACACACTGTCTGCTCCACTCTTCCCTATCCAGCCTATGGCCTCATCAGCCATCTGCGCACCCACAGACAGAACTAGCACACATCTGATGATTAAAGGGGTCATGGTCGACTCTCGCCTGGCGAACACCAAAGGGGTCGTCCACAAAGTACGTCATTCTCCGGATGGGGAGAAAAGGGTGGGGGGTCTAAGGAAGTGTGACGTTTTGTGACTGGGATTGGGTGGGGATCACACGCGACGTCACACATTTACATTTTTTAATAATATCTGTTTATTTTATTAACTTTCTGTTGTGACGGATGCAATGTGACAGATGACGTCACTTTTATACATTTAACAGTTCAATAAAATGAAGCGTGTGTTTGATCACATTTGAATTAGTTGTCAAGTTCCTTAAAATTTTTTAATTCGAAACCTGTACGTACTTGTGGGAGAATGGGGGAAGGGCTGAGATAAGTGTCTGAATTGTGTGACTGATTGTGACCCCGGGGGGGGGGGAAGAGGCGGAAAAAATGTACCAACAAAAAAAAAAGCGGGACGAACTTTACAGACCCCCCC